>JAQFZC010000240.1:0-63986 GCA_034695205.1 Dicyrtoma fusca | reverse complement strand
TGCTTCTACCCTACTCAGTAGACTTTGGTGTTGGTTGTTGTTGTTAATTTATATTTGATATCACCATTTAACAACTATAAAGGGCTGAGAGTTCCACGGCTATTCTACTTTACAATTTGTGCGTAAGGGAGCGTGCAAGTATTACGTGGTACAAAAATCCTCCTTTTTGCCCTCCCCCCTCCCCCGTGGTGATACTCCGTTATTTTAACGCCACCCCTCCCCCCTCTCCACCGTGATACGTGATATCACCCCTATCCCCCCTTTCAACCAAATTTCATCAAATTTCTCCATTTCCCTAAATTCCACCAAATTTCGCCAAATTTCACCAAATTTCGCCAAATTTCACCAAATTTCGCCAAATTTCATTAAAAACTCAGTCGCGTGATACTTGGGCTACCCCCTCCCCCCTTGTGTGATATTTCGTGATATTATTGCAACCTCCCCCCTCCCCCAGACCGTATCACGTAATACTTGCACGCTCCCTAGTCAATTTTTTTTTACTAATATACCTATTACTAGCTTGGACGTGATTCAGGATGTGCTCATTGGACCTACAAGGGTGGGCTATGGAATGGCCATTAAAAAGCACGAGGTGTGATGGACTGTCCAACGGACTGATGATCACATACGCCGTCGTGTTCCAGAAATACGTAGCAGAGGGTGACCATCTATAGGTAGATAGTAGGTACATATGTACCTACATAATATAATTTGTATAGCTACTCTCCCTCGTCCTAGGCTGCGGTTGAATGAATGTATTCCTCAAAGTGGAGACAAGTCTTAATAATACATTCCTTAATGCCAACTAATGACAAGTACCGAAAGCATCAAGATATTTCTTCATGTGGAAAGTGTACTATCTATCAATAAGATTCCACGAAATAATTCTAAAAGCTTTAAATATGTTAATATTTTGAATACATTAGTATTTCCTTATATGACTTGTATGTTGTATGTAAATGTGATACACATACCTAGGTACGAAATTAAATTGAAATACAATAATTATAGCCAGGCCAACTTGCCTGTTATTTGTTTGAGTTCTTGGAAAACGAGTAAACTTTCAAAAAGGAATCGGAACGGCAAAGGAAGAAAGGATTTAAAGGGTTTAAGGGTTCTTTCTGACTCGACAACAACTCTGAATACGGGCAAGTAAACTACATTTAAACAAAAAATTCAACAACACACAAGTCTATAACCATAATGTGCTAGCGAGGTACTCCTACAATCGCACTACAGGGTCTATGTACGTACATTCCCTTTAAGTAAAACTAGCATGTGTGACTAACTACATAGCTAAGCTTTTATTATCTTATATTGAACTTAATATAGAGCGGTTGTTTGGGAGTTGTTAAAAAATAGCAAAAACCAAAATACATAAGCCAAAAGTAGACCAGTTTAGAAAGGTTTACAGGGGTTTCAAAAATAAAGACAGTTCCAGCATGTAGCTCTCGAACCCAGTATACACCACTAGCTGGTATTTAACAAGGGTGAATTGCAATCCTGATGTTTTTAATCATTTAAGATTCTGACCTAGATTCTAAATTTTTCGTTAGTCTAATTTAAAATTTTTGTAACGTTTCGATTTTTCGGGGGAAATGATTTAACTGACGAATGACTTTAAAATTTGGTTTCGTTGGACCATTTTTTGGTTTTGGAGTAGAGTGAAGAAAAATTTACTTCCATGAAAAGCCCCTTTTTTTCAATTATAGACTTAGGCTAAAGAAGATTGACAGATTTTAATGATACAGAACATTCAAACCTTACGCTTAAAGGATGGAAACCCCTTAAAAATGTATTTATTTTGACAACAAAATCACAAAAAATTCAAAACTAGATCATTTGTAGGAACCGATTCCATTTTATAACGAAGATTGTAGTTTTTTACATATTTTAAATCTTGGAATCTTGAGAGCTTCTAGGTTTATACTGTCGACTTCTAATATTGTCTACGTTCCGCCTTGAGAGATCGCGAAACCTCGAGATTAAGATATTTTTACAATAGCACTGACGGAATCTCTGTCTAGCTCACGGATAGGACATGTGCCTGGAACTGGAAGCTTAATCAAGGAATATCGTTTAGTTACCGACACATGTAGGAAGCGACAGTGACTTACGTACGTAAATATTTGTTTCAAATACTATTTTTTGTTTAAATTGGAGTACAGATTCTTGGAGGTAATGTTGTTCTTCTACCTGCTTCTTGTACGCGATATGTATACTGGAGAGAATTGTATAAGACGCTATTAGATCTGTATTGTTCCAGCACAGTACCACCACTCTATAAAATAGCCATGTACATATTTAAGGTAAAGGTTCACAGCTGGTTGTCTATGGTTAGGAGACGGAGGCCAAGACAAAGCCCGGCATGTACATAGTCATGTACCTGTGCTTCTTGGTTCTCAACATGTGATCACATGGATCGACAGTACATCGACTTTTAGTATTTGAACTTATTGGGTAGATAATGGAAGTAGCCAGGAACAATGAGGGATGCGTATGTGTAAGGGCTGAACTGATACATGGTAAATGGTAGGTGTTCGCGGGTTCTACGGGAATGCCTATAGTCAATGTGCAAGCTCTTGACTTCTGGAGCTTGTGCGTACATAGTGAATAGTTTGTGTTTTTAGAGGCCTAAGAGTTGGCTGTAAGGGGAAGCTGTCGCTCCAGCTTATTTCCAAGAAGTTGGTGAAAAATATGCCACTTGTCAAAGACTGAACTTGAAGCAATAACATGACGCTTTGCTTGGGACAAGTCCAAAGCCGCAAGCAGAAGCACCACCATTCAACTACCAACTTGTGAGCTCCCTCATTCGAAATACATATTTAATGTCTAGTATTTTATTGTTTTTTTCCTTTTGGCCCGTCGAATCCAACATCTATCTGTACGTATCTTCTTGGGTGAAATCGTTACGTGGATGTATATTCCCTTGTCTTGGCATAACTTGGCTCTGATACAGATCTTCAGAGATGCTCATTCCGCCAATGCTCATCGTAATAATATCCTTTAAGATAGTGTGTATTGAGGAGGTATATCAAGTTCCTCGATTGTCAGGAGGTAGCACATTACCCGCGCCTAACCTTTACTCCCAAAAGAACGGTCCGTGGAATTGACAGTAACTTATTATTCCAACTCCCAGTCTCACTCCGTAGACAGATTGATAAATTCATCCCTTCTTTAGTTTTAAAAAGCACTACAATTCAAAAGCCCACACAAATCCATGTTCGACTAGAAGAACATGGACCCTCAGATGAGAGTTGGTTCCCAAATAAACAAAATTCTACTCGTATGATTGGTGAAGGTGTGTTTTTCGCCTATCGGACATGAAATAGACTGTTACTAGATTTTAATCGATTGATTCATGTGATTTATGGAAGGGGATTTTAACAATTTTTTGATTTTCTTAAAGGGCAGCACGCAAAATTGCACGCCGGATTCGAAAATCATTATAAAAATAAAAATTACATTAAAGTAACATACCTAGGTTACTTTAATCTATAATATGACATGGACATAAGCCAGTGTGATTCTGAGAGTCGAAATTTTAAGATTAGTATATGTTTTGGTCGGGTTTGATTTCACAATGGTAATTTTGGAGTATTCATGTACCATGTACGACAGAATACTGAATAGTGTGAATAAAAATATTGAATGAAGCTTTCTTTTTCGAGATTCTATATATCGTTCATTTACGAGTAGCCCAGCATCTGTATGAGTAATCCAGTCCGAACCCTTCTCTATTATTTCATCACACTAATAATAACGTTATGCATTTTTTGCCCCTAGATTGATCCCACTTCAATCATTCTCAATCTTTTCAATTATGTCCTTTTAAGTTCAATCATGTAACTGGCAAGTATGATGAGTAAATTGACGCTGAGTAGATTGGACGTTAGCCGTATACATATAGGGCGATTGCATGCGGCACTTGGGATGTTCCATGTTCCTCTCGTTGACTTTCATCGTCATTTGGGATAGTTAAGTGGTAGTTAAGGCATGGGGATTGTAAAGTTACTGCGTTATGTCGCTGATAAATATCCGTCCATCCCCTGCGCTGCAACATGCAACATATCTGTACTTACACTAATTGAAATGCGGGGGGAACTCTTTCATTTCACTCTACTATGTATGTCAATGTTAATGAATAATTAATCTGTTAAAAATTTATCTAGAAATAAAATACTGCAGTTTCATTTGAGAACATCTTATCTGGAAGCTCTTTAAACTGATAAAATCTTATTCTGATGATAGTTCATACTTTCTAGTATCTCGATTATTTACTTTGGGAATGCATTATGCAATCCTCATAAACTATCTTTGGTACCGCCGTCCAGTTCGTATTCTACATAGATTGAGCCTAAAAGAAAGCCTTTTATCTGCACATACTACCCGTATAATCTAATATTACCAATTTATGAAAAGTGAGACAGCAACCCATTCAGTCCAGCATTAGTATGCAAGTTAGTTTGGCCACAGACACACATTAACGAAATGATTCCTCCGTTATTATTCTTGCTATCCTATTTTGACAATGAATGCCAGAAGACCACAGAATTTCACAATGCTATCAAAAAACTACATTGGAATATGAAAATTGAAAACATACAGGCTTATAGATCGAAGGCCCCATCGCACACACTAACATACTGCCTGTTGATAATGAAGCTGCAGTCATCTGGACCGTAGGACACTAACCCAGGTCGATCCTCAGCAGTAACTACAAGGGATGAGATGGGATCTGGGGATAGTAGAGTGCCTTCTGTATGTACAGCCGTACACGGTTCCTGTACTCTTCTTGGAGTGCTTATTCCGTGCAATTGTGGGGTATTGTGCAAGACATTTCCAGGGTAGAAAGGACCAATTTCATTTTTTCGCTCTGAGGCTTTGCTTCGTCATCTCTCTTCTGTCTTAAACCCGTATGCATCTCACTGCTGAAGAAATCAACATTATTGTTCCTGAAGGATGAAAAAAAATCTTTTTTTTGAACAATAACAGTACGGACTGGAAGAAGTCGCCTTCGTGTGTGTCAGTGTATATTTTTGAAGAGGCGCGCAACAACTTTGATCTCCTGCCCAAGTCTCTTTCATTACAATGACTTGGAGACTTTGACTCCATTCAGACACACCTCTCGTAGTCTACTTCATTTCTTTTCTGGACAGAACTTTAGTGACTCTCGAGAATTCTGAACCATTATACAATAAAATGATACATACGCCATACAGCACATCGTATAAGCAGAGAAGAGTGAAACAGAGAGAAGGAGAGAGAAGGGTAGAAGTAGGTACCTACACACATAAACGAGGATAGAAGTCCTTTTTATAAACTTTTATTTTTAAAGACACTGAATATTCCAACGGTTGCTTCTAAATTCTTGAGCATATATACATTTAAAATTTTTGCTGTTATAGTTACGAGTATATGTAAGGGTATCAGTCTTTCACCAGTCAAATATGTACTTAGTCTTAAGGTGAAGAGTAAACAAAAATTTGCCAACGAACCGTGAAATCGTTATGAAAAGTGAAGCATGGATTCATGGATACCTTCCTACATACCTCTGTATCTGTCAGATGCATATCCAACCACCTAATAATCCAGCCTGAGACTCAGATAAAAACAATCAGTGGTTCCCCTGTGACTTCATAACTTCATAAAATCCGTGTACGAGACATGCCCAATAACATTGTATGTACACTGCACATGGTACTTTTATCTGGCTTGTTATTCACGGATAAGTTATAACAATAAGTTTATCCACAAGTATCTGTAAACACTGATATAGGTACATTAAAGCATGAAGCTAAATACATTTGTGAATTGTGGAGCGAGACTATATTCAAGTTCTTCATGTTTTTGTATTGTTTTTAAGGAAGAAATAAGTTGTGAGTACACTACCAAAAATCATTAAAAAGGATGCAATTTTTCATTTAGAACGCGTTAAAGCCACTTTGATGCGTACTTAGTGCGTTTTTAATGCGTTCCAAATGAAAAAGTGCATCCCTTTTAAGGAAATTGGGTAGAGTGTAGGCCCCTACATACAGTTTCGGAACTTAAAAAAGTTGGTGGCTAAAAAATGGTTTTAAAAGCCTGTTTTTAAAAATTAAATTCATCGTCGTCTGGAACCCTGTACCAGTAACTACATTAGGTATATTTACAGCAGAGACCAACGAACCCCAGCGATCTAGTTATTACTGGTCTGTACAACTTGACATTAAATAAACTCCACATACTGAACACAATGCATGTAGTTGATAGTTACGTAAGTATATGTATCTATTAATTTATAAGGTTATGCATTGCAGCTTTGTAGCCCAAGTTATTATGTAATTATTTAAAATACGCAAAGGATTCTTAAATCCACGAGAGAATGCAATTACATAATATCGAAGGAGTGAAATCGTCAATTATATTTGCGTTAGCTTGAATGTGTAGACATATATTACTACGAGATACTGGTGTGAATGCTTTTCCGTCGGAGACTCAAGACAGGGCATATATAATAATGGCTACTGAAGATTCGTACACAATTACAATTCCAGAAGCAATAATGAAGCAATCAAAGAATGGTGCGGTGATAAATAACAATAGATAAAAACACTACAACTCAGCATTAAGACTGTCATAAATCCTACTCAGACATCCAGCAGTGAGTTGGTGTGCGAAAATTTTTCAGTCCAAGCTACGGAACTGGGAGTCATAAATGATTTAACTCGTTTTGTCGTTTCCTATTACACTGACACTGCTTTTATCCTCCTGAGAACCCTTGCGAAATAAATTTTGAGAATCCATTGTCTCTCCTACAGTCAATCTGGAAGGAAATGGAAAAAAAGAACCAGTGTACACTGCACATCATATCATGAGCTGAACAACCTTCTAAAAATTTTTTTTTGTATCCTGAATCCTGGTAATATACAAAGATAAAAACAAAAATCTGACAAATGAAGAAATCATAATCATATCATAGCTTCCATGCTAATTGTATTTTTTCCTCATCACAATCATTACGACCCAAAGTTTTATTTGTTTTAAAGAGATATGTGTATCTAGAAGAAAAATATATTTTCTCCATCAGAGTATCAGCTCATACCTTAATAATATCTTTATTAAAAAATATAATTCATTTTCTGCATTCTACTCCCTATCTTCATTGTTTATTACGCCTACCTAACAACAACGGTTGACGGTTATACAATTTTAATATATATTATTCTTACTAGAAATCAAAATTGCCATTACATACACACAAAAAAGACGTTCAGACAAAGACACACAGTACACCGTTGGTTCACTCACTCTACCCTGCATTAAAATTCCAAAAATCGAGTAAAGGTCTTAATAGTACAAGCTGATATGGTAATGGTAAGTACATGTACATAGCTTTCCGGGGTCATGTGCCCATACTGATTATCATTCTAAACACTACCTAATACCTCTACCAATTTAAAAAATCTAAGTGTCCAAAATTAAAGTTCAAAAATCCATATAGCCTTCTGTTCCATTCCTTCCAAGTCAAAATTAACCTTAACATTACAAAAATGTCAAAAAGCCAATAATGTTAGGAGTTCCCAGTGTCCGAGTCAAATTTAAGGCTTACCTTTAAAATGCTCAAAACGTCCAATTAAAATTTTTAAAACAGGGTCCTAGTCTAGATTCTTTTTCTATAGCATGCTAAGGTTAGTGAAAAGTAAAAAAAAAACAAAAAAACCAAACACAAAAAAGGTTCTCTGACACTACTATTGTTGGTTGGATTTGGGGCTTTTAGTTTAGTGGGCTCGCTGGGCTGTGATCTTTGTCTTCAGTGTGGAGTACAGCTGATGACCGCTAGGCTGCTGACAATGGCTTGATTTTGATTGCTATTTCATCTCTCTCAAGATACATACACATTTGGGTACATACCCCCTTTTAACTCATTCACATTTTGACTTGCTATGGAACTTACTGTGATAGAGTTCCACTCAGTGTACATTCTGTAATACCAGAAGATATCTCTCGTACAGAGAGTACAGAGCGACTGGGGAATTTTTGTGGAAGATTAGAAGAGCTCTGGGACCCAAAGTGTGTTCATTTGTATGTTGGTCTCCAACCCCCGAAGATAGTTGTGGACGGCAGGTTGGAAAGTGCTTCGTCTCTCTCTTGGTTCTGTATTATTGAGTGGTTGTGGTGGCGAGAGCTTTAGATGCACACCATGCGTTCAGTCAGATGGTGGACGGCGAGAGACACACGTGTTTGGGAATTGGGAACGGCAGTTGGAAGTTGAACATTGATTCGAGTTTAGTTCATCATCGGTTTGGTTGGGGATTCGGTGATCGATCGGTCGGCTCTGTCCTGGCCCATCACATCACCCACGTTCAACGTTTTTAAAATAATTATTTATATACCCTTCAATTGTTGAACTTTTTTTCACCCATTTGAACCCATTTACCCCCTGCCCCTTAATTGAAGGACTGACTGAGCTGAGAGAGTTGGGACTGTCAACATGAATAATTTTGTGCTTTACTGGTGTTTAATTTAAATAAAATATTTTAAATTTCCGCAATTCGATTTCATCCATTAGCCATCTACAATAGCATAACAGTGGACCTCGTTCATTCACTCATTCATTCATTCACTTGCAACTTGTAGGTGTTGTTGTTGTTGTTGTTGTTGCTGCTGTTGTGGTGGGTGACTGACAAATTTCATGGATTTTTCTTTGACTTTGTCGAGTTGTTGTTGTTGTTGTGTGGAAAGTCATTGTCATTTTGGTTTAATTACCGTTGACCGTTGTGGGCAATTCAATCATGGATCTAACGTGTGATGAGGAGATGCTCTCCGACTCTGAGAGTGGCACTCCGCTCGCCCGACATCATCCACATGACGATACTCTCACTTTGAGATTTTTGGATGAAATGCCCTCTGCCTATGTGGATCCCTCACTTGTGACTGATGATCGAGTTTTAGAAAATATGCTCAAAGTGGAGGAGCGATTAATGCCATCCGTAGGATCTTTCAAACTCATTCAAAGTGAAATCACGCCTGATATGCGTCAGTCCGTTGCCACTTGGATGTATGAGGTAAGAGAGAGGCTTTTTCTTTTTAGTTAATTTATTTTTGGTTATTGGCAATTTGTGTTAAGGAAAAAAAAATATTGTCATTGTACATGTTAGTTGCGAATACCTAGTTTAATTGGTAGTTTTGAATGATTGACCCCGAGTTTGTGAGGATTACAAAAATTATTGCAAACTTTGAGATTCTGCTAATGACACTTGTTGAATCTTGAATGGAATGATAGTTGCTGTTAAATTGCCTGTTTTGAATTTTGATTGGTACCTTTGAGTGAAATAATTGTGTTCTTATTTTTGTGTAGGTTTGTGAGGAAGAAAGAGTTCCAGAAAGTGTATTTTTACGTGCGATTAACTACTTGGATCGTTTTCTGAGTGTTCACAAAATTGAACGGACTCAGTTTCAATTATTAGGTGCTGCGTGTATGTTAATTAGTTCCAAATGGACTGGAAGTGTATTGAGTACTGATCGATTAATATTTTATACTGCGAATAGCATCACATTGGAAATGCTTTTGGTAAGTAAACTAAGTCAACCATTTTCTTTTCCTGTTTTTCAATATTTAGTTGTTAGTGCTTTCAGCTACTAGTATTACGTATATTGTGCTATCAGCTCAGCATTTGTGAGACTATGATATTATTTGATTGTCACTGTATCCTACGGTCGTACTTGTTGTTTGTTGTGATACTGCATGGGATTTTCATTATTTGTCTATAAAATACAGTCAGCTGATGGCATTAGTTGAACACGAGCTTTTAGATTAAGGTATTTTGGTATTAGTTGTTCTAATCAATACGTATTAACTGTGAATCACCAATACTGCGTTAATTCGTAGGAAGCTAGATTCATGAAATTTTTGTGCAGAGCTTAGCCCTGTGCTGCTTCTGGAATGATCTGTTTTGTATGCAGGCCTTACTAAAAATATGCAAATCCAATAGAAAATTAATAGTGAGTTTTTCTAAGTACATGTCCTAGTTTATTTCAGTAACATAATAATTTTAAGAGTTACATTGTGTGTAAGAACGACGAACTGTTGATTCCATAGTGTAACTCAGATCAAGTGTAATACGATGGTACAGGATTAAAAGTACTGCGGTTGTGTGCTGCAAAGTAAATCGAATTGAAAAAACTCTCTTCCGTACTACGTAGAACTTAGTTTTCATGACCAGTCCCAATGTCAGATTAAGTTTCCGGTGTGGCCCTGATAGACAGTGTTCCAAGAAGTTATTCTTAAGAAACGTCTGCAAATGAAGTGCACTTTCTCAAGCATTTCATTATTGTTGATGACCAAATCAACGTATACAGCTAGACTAAATGGTACGCTGTAACAATGTAAATTTCATTTATGTATTAATATTAGACTGCTAGACACAAATTTAAACATCTGAGTTATTTATTTTCTGAGGCGCGATTGAACTCACGAATATCTTGAGCTAGTTGGTCCTTCGTATTTCTTACACTGTTTTCATGGTGGAGTCAGTTTGTTGAAAAGAGACGCAGTCCTTTGTGCTACCATCCAGAAATAGTGTTTTGAAATTTTTCTTTACAAAAGACATCTAGCTTTCCACACAACACAGGAAGATATAAGTACCTTAGGTACGCTCCATGCCCATACATATACATACATGTGTATTGATACCACCAACTACATATACTGATCTTACATGGGTAATAGTAAAGTTCACCTGTTGATCTTTTCCAAAAAAGGAACGGTTTCACTTCTCATTTTTTGACTTGGTATTATTTACGTTTGCCCAAAATCCCAATCCTAGAATAGTCCTGTGTTACTGACTAGTGAGTAAAGCTTTAACAACGTAGGTACCAACGATTGTGCGTACGTATGCTATCATTATTTTCTCTTGTCTTAAACTGTGGTATCAACTTCGCTAGCATTCTACGTAGACAGATCCAAGCTTTATGATTTACATTGTTTCTTTATAATTGGTCAGTTGGTACGGTTTTCTGAGAACTCACAGTTAGAATCGTGAAGCCATGTACAGGCCACACATGTCCATGTGACCTTAATGTTTGTTGTTTTACGTCTGTTAAGATTTGCTCAACATGAATTTCGTGCACACAAACCTCCACAGTTCTCCAGTGGTTTAATTTCAGCGAGTTTAGGAAGCAGCAAGTTGGTGAGAAAAGTTACAGCTTCCATTTAGACAGCAGAGCGTATTCTAATACACTTAGTGTTAAAGCTATCCTGCTATTATAGATATAGCACTTGAGCACTCCTACTTACAGTACTATGTATGTAATAAAGTCGTCAAGGGGATACAACTGTACATATTCTCTAGTGTAAAACTGTTAAATCACGAATAAACATCACCACCACTCATTAACCAGTAGCTAAACTTTCTCTAGAGAGGTGGAAAAGGAGCACGATCTATCATTAATGAATTTCCAGGTCTTGACCTGGTGACCAGGTCACCGTACCCTGCATCACTACAGCGCATGAATAATTGCCTGAGTGGTTTAGTAAAGTTGCTGTAGTTTTTTGTAACTATTTTTCTTCATGAAAGAGAATGATCACGGCAGTTCTAGTGTTCATCTCCAAGTAATGGATTCATTTGAGGCAGTTTAGGCAAAGCGTGTTCTGCTCGTTATTATTGATCATTACTTTTAAGATGTTTCATAGCTATATGCTTACCTTACGTACTTATCTACTTATAGTTTGGATTTAATGCGTTATTTTTACATTTTGAGCTAGCGCTAAATTAATTTCACCTTTTTATAATTCTCTAATTTAAATTTCCATACCTTGAATCTACGTATATAATTCTGCATACTTTAAGATAAAATGATGCATGGGTTTATTAATGAATTAAAAAATTTTTAGGAGTGGGAAATGATGATCTTAACTCAATTCAAATGGGATATGTTCACTATAATTCCAACGGACTTTATGGAGCACTTGATATATCGACTGCCTCGTAACCTATGGAATGCACCTAATGTTCGTGAGACAGCGAAAACCTACACTGCCTTTTGCGCGACAGGTTTGTTATTTGACTCGTTTATTACATTTACAATAATATCTGCTTAGATAGTACTGCATATTTGCATACCTCGATTCATTCTATCTTTATCAGTCAGCAGTCTCTATTTAAATGAGTGTTGTGTCTTGCATAGCATTGGAACATTTTGTTTTATGTTTTCTCTAGTAATTGCCTAGAGTTAAATGACGTTGACGAATTTGGAATGTCTTTCATTTTTCTTCGGCCAAAACGTGTCTTTAACATGTAAATGCGGTGTAATTTAAGTAAATTGGTACATGTTTTGATTATAATTTTAGCATGCTTGGGCTCTGGGATGGTGCAGTTACAAATTCTGAATGCTGAATTTATAAAGTTTGGTTACGCATCCGAGGGAGTATAATGATATTTATGAGGCTGTGAATGATTCACATGGAAGTAAGTTCATTCTTCGGTGAAGAGCATCCACAAAGGTAGTGCTGGAGGGAAGGCTAATTATTCATGCCCATCCTAGTAACACAGGCGAAGGAAAAATACTACGCGTATTTTTGTAGTATTGTGCCGGAGGACGGTAGTAAAAACCCGGGTTTCCTCCCCTTCTTCAATTGTACGATTAGAAAAATATAAATAGGTCATCTCGAGCACGATCACTACAAAATGTTTTGGTAGTTTTAACCTAGTGAGTACTTGGAACCAATATTTCACAGTATCCTTTCGCTTAAATTACACCTTCCGGTCAAAGAAATTAATGAATTGATAGATGGTTATGAGATGTTCATAGATTGAGGCTACGTTGACTGTTAACTTCATGAATAAAATGCTGATAGCCAATAACGTTTTACTTATCGTCCTGACTAATACAACATAGCTATTATCCCTCTGGAACACCAATTCTAATTTCAACCTGCATTTCAAGATTAGGTCAAGGTTCTTGTGGAATGAGGTAGACAAGTGAAGTAGTAATATGTATGTATGTACATTCACGGATGCACTTACAAAATTAGGAAGACTAAAATCCTGGATAAGTGCCTAGTCTGATTGCATAAAAAAGTGTTTATTCACTAACAATTTGTTTTGATTTTAAACCTCCACCCTCCCCTAGCAGAAGGTGAGTTTATTTAACATTGTGGTAAATTGGGTCATCATACTACTCCCCCATAATGTATACGTAATATATGGATGATGCCTTAGTGATGCCTGCATGTGATCTTTTGTGAGCTTATTTGTAGTTTGAATGGGAAATGCAAATGCATTGCTGTGTCGTGCATACCTAGACATACTCTTTGTTTGGGAGAACTTACACACTGTTATGTATGCCATTTCTAACAACGATAGTATATGTGCGCTGCTGACTACCGACGTACCTGTCTGATTGTGTCTGCGCTTGATGGGAAATTATTTTGGCAATGACAGTAGGCATTTTTTACTGAACTATACAACTATGCAATATATAGCGTAAGAAGTTCCATCCGATAGCCCAGATCAAGGTGAAACTTCGATCCAAGTAGAGTTAGGTAGTTAGGTTAGTTTGGGTTTCGTTTCTCATTTAATGAATTATGTTTCGTCCTTGCTTTTTTGTAATAAACGCTGTGCGTCATAAATGAACCAACGTATATATTCTTGAGAAAATAGATTCCAGTTAAAAAGCCTTTCCTTCGTTTCTGGTGACTGTATGAAGTGTTAACTGTGTGAAAAGTACCAAATAGCATGTTCCAGCTCAGCTTCAGCTTTGACATTGTTTTCAGTCGAATTTTTAGTTGTGGATTTGCATGATTTCCATGAGCTCCTTTCAGTAATTACGAATGAGTGCCTCAGAAAAATTACTATTTTCTTTGAATTCTGCTTCTACATGATGCGGACGTTGTCGACGGATGCTAGCTCTTTCATAGCAGTGGTTGATTAGCGTGAAGAATATTATCTTTTTGTGTCAAAAGCACCGAATCTCTTTCGGATTCAGCTGTTCAACTAACGTTCTGGGTTCTGTGCCTTGTTGATTTTTACTGGAAGATACCCTGTGAACTATGAATCCTTTTTGCTATTGTTTCTATGAACTACAATATGTATGCTTGTACTATTATGAATCTTTACAGCCAGGAATCCAGAATTCCATTGATATGCATTATTGCTAGTAAACTGGTGCACGTAGCATACAAAAAAATACAATAATTGTTGTGTATGACTGTTCTTCATTTTATCTTTGCCTGCTTGAGTATGTGTCTGCAATGAATGCGCTTGTACGTGTCTAGTAAAATGTTCAGATGTTTCGGATGCTTTTTTTATTTGTATTTAAACGAACGTTGAACCAATTTGCATATAACCATTCATTCTCTGAAAGGAAATTGAAATTATTTTAAGATCTTTTCTGTGGAGATTTTTACTGGTGTGCTATGCTTAGTCGCTTTCTAATGTAAAAATAAGTCAGGTAGGTACTTGTAAAAAATAAGGTCAGTTTTTCTTTCGACAATTTAGCTATTCAGGTTGTACTTGTGTATCCCAGTACGGTCTGTGTGATTGTTACGAGCTAGCGCACAAGATCCGGCAGCATTTGCCTCCCTAGTGCGATCATGTCAGGAAGGGAGGGTTATTGAGTGGAATGCTCAAGTAACGGCAGTTATTTTTGCCGAGGTTACTTAACCGGTTAGAACTTTATTTTACAATCTGGGATTTCTTGGGACGAAGAATGAAGGGAGCGTGATCGAAGTTATTATACTAAATGTACGGCACTGAATGGCGAGAGTGAAGAGTGGAAGGTGCTCTGATATACAACTGCTGTATTTCCCGATGTCAGACTCGGGTAACCGGTAGTAGGGCCGATGTACGTTCGTTAGGACACTGGATAGCCTAGCTGATCTCGTGAAGTGTATAGGTGAGGAAGCTGAGGGCAAGTAGTCAGTCGTGTGCCGATTTAGAATGAAAGACTCGTCGCATTGATAATGCGAGGAGCAAGAATGAGATCCTGCAGGCTTAGACTAAGGGAGAATGAGGATAGATTCTATGGACCCATAATGGAGCTTATTGAAGTACTAGTGAATAGGATTGCATTTCTTTTCATCGATTACGTGCACATTCAACGCTGAGTTGAATGGGTAAGAATGTAGTTCCCAGACAGTACACCTTGACACCATGTGCTGTGTCCTCGCCCTTTAAATTGAATGCGCAACGTTGAATAATTTCATGCATCAAGGTGCTTACAATTAGATCGGATGGCTTCAGTGTTCTCATAAGACGATTCAAATAGGTAGACTTTTAGATTCACTGTGTACCATTCAGCTGGGGCTTTTAAACCCATCCAAAGTAATAAACAGCTGCGGTAGGCTATCCTGCTTTTCCTCGTCCTCCTATATCTCATTTTTATAAGCAGCGTAACGATCTTCAGTTTGATGAACTTTAGATTGTATAACCTGGTCAGATGCTGTGAAAGAAGCAAAAGGGATTTGCGAAAAAAGGTTGAATGTAAACAGATTTATGTAGTGGGCTTAATGAAATGGCATTTGTCAGATGTTTTTCGGGACTACCTTAGACTATCTACTTGATTTTACACTTCGTTGGTAGCATGTAGTCCGATGTTTCTTTTTTGCTATATCGATGGTATAGGAAGTGATCGTAACCTATCACAAAGGCCAACTTCTGTAGTTCGAGTCTCGGAAGGAACTAGGGGAAGGAACTCGATTTTTTTTGCTGTCTGCTTCTGAATGATGAGCATCCATTGCAGGAGGAAATCCAGTTTTATTCATCTTTTATTCTTTTGTCGCGTGCTTCTCACTGTATTTATTTAAGTACAGAAATAGGACCAGGTGCTAAGTAAGTAACCTTCCTAACGTCTTCTGAGGCAGTGGAGCTTTAGAAACGTTGCTCTTAATTCACGACATTTGGGGCTTCAAGATACATGCTTGTGCACACATAAAGTGCTTTGAAACGGAAATCAAAGGAATTTTTTTAATTTAAATGTGCACGGGTCCAAAAATTAACGAATAGTTCTACTTTTATATTCTCATTTTTACCTGGAATGTATGTACCTACCTGCGTGCCCTTGATTTTTACTGAAGCACACTACGGCAACTGCACAAAAGTTGTACGTCCAGTTGTGCTATGAATGTCGAGTGTGAGAAATTAACTCCTATAAATCACACCCGCAACAATTACCGAAAGGCTATTGATGGTTGCCTGCCTATGCAAAAATGTGAGGCTAGCCTTATGGTGTAAAATTTGCTATGGTCATAAAAATATGCATACGTGTGCTATTCCTGTGAAATGGGAAGATTTATGTTAGAATCAACATTAACATTAGACAGGAATGCATCCGACAGAATTATTTAAAAACACTCTACTCTTGTGGTAGGAGTATGAGGACTGGGATGTAAGGCTGAGATAGATATCTTATAAAGTTAGTCAGTGCTTATAAAAATTCATGTAAACTGAATTAAAGTGTGATGCTGAGTTGGGCGGACACCTTGCTCAAAGTCATTCTGAGGCATTCTTTCTCTCTGATGCTGTCTAGTTTTGCACTCGTCGTAGTATTTCCTGCCCTTCCCACGGACAAATTAAACCATAGCCATGTGGAGCATTTACTTCATGTCATGATTCATAATTTCCAGCACAGCAGAATCTCATTGTGTTATATTTTGCACAGACCCACGAGAGATTCTACGTGTAGGTAGGAACTTTGGAACAAGGGCTCGTAAGTATGGTAACGACGTAGTGTAAGTGAGTGTGTATTCAGCATTTTGTCGAGATAGAATGTTCAAGAATAAACAAGAGTCGAATATAAATGCGCTGAATGAGCCATGAACACCTTTTCTGTCTGGTTGACTGCCTGTTGTGGTCGTCAGATATGCTTTCTATATGTACACGAGTCTGTTGTGTTTCTGAATCCATGCATAGCCCGTCTTTTCATAAAATCTAAATACTGTGTGTAGACGTGGTCCCAAAAATGGTCCCACTGTGTAGGAAGTTCGATGAAACCGACGACATCCACAAATTCAGTTGGTTTGGCTGGACGAGTAACGTCAAGATTTCCGTCTACTGGGTATATTTATTCATACGTTCATACCCTAGTTGACATGTACAAGAGGAAACAGATCAGAGAGCTGAATAGACACGTGGATGGGTTCCTTGGGAAGGAACCGGAGTTTTCACTATAGGTCATATTTTGGCTGCTAGATGAATGACTGAGGATAAGTAGAAACATCATCCGGCGAACCGGTAAAGAAATAATAGGATAACGAAGTTCACGTAAGACGTGGACCTTTTTGGTCATAGTCTAATTTTTCAGTTTGAAGTGAAATTTGGAAGTGCGTGCGTAGATAACATTGAGGATGCGTGATTTGGTGTGTGGAGACTTTGCATTCAAATGTGATTCCGGGAACGGAGATGTGTTTCGAGCATTAACAAAGAGCCTTCTGACGACTGGGATCATCATCAGGTGTACAGATGAGCCTTGTTGTCTTATGAAAAATCATTGGCAGGCAGTAAGCCGTCAATTATTTCAAAGCTTTTATCGTTGCATTTCTCGCATGTACTTAAGTCTCTAATTTACATGGACTAGAATGTCTAGGAATTAGATGCCTGTCATTGCATAATGAACCCGATGTGATACGAGCCTCGGCCAGCTCCCGACTTCAAGCTAAATCTGACGAGGTTCTGACGGAGCTTTATATCGTTGTCTTCTTGTGCTTCTGGTCCCCGTTTTGCTCAATATTATCCTCCGTGTTTCAAGTTGAAACGATGAATGAAAGCGTGGGAACTTGTTGCGTCTAAGATGGCAGAATGGAAAAAATTGTTCCAGTCTTCCTGCTTAACTGTGGCTTTGGCTGCTGTCCTGTATGCGACTTGGCGTGTAACTCATACGACGACTGCAGAGAACTTGTCTGTAGCTAAATTCAGCCCGCTGTTGACTCGATTTCAAATGTTGCCTTTGAAGAAGGTGTCTGGTCTAGTAAGCGAGTCGTCTCGTTTCTTTTTCACTGCATTTTCCAATTCTGAGTTGCTTGTAGCCTTCGTCATCGTGATCATATGCTTGCCATAATCTCACTAATAGAGCCGAGTAGACCGAATTCTCCAAACCTAGTGTTAAAAGTGGGTGGGTGGGCCTGTAGTCATTCAAATAAGTATTATACTCTTTCTCTACTCAACATGTAATGTAATATTGCGATGGAGTCAAGAGTTTATCCTGATCAACTTTGTAAGCTCATTGCTCCTTGCAGTGCAATGCAATCCTCTCTGACATTTGCGTACATAGTTTGCGGTCTAATGTATTATTTATATAGTATTACAAATATGTGAACTAACGTAACTTCGATTATGTTATGCAAGCTGTTTATCATAAACTCTGGGTGTACAAGGGGGTTTGATGGCTAGTGCTTATAGTTCAATTTTTTTATATTCTCAACATGTAGATATTTATACTTGGATTCAGCTTTATTTTTTGACTCCCATAACATTATTCGAATACTATGTACTATGTACGTATTTGTGTGTTAAAATGTGGTTTGTCTTGACAAGAGATTTCCCATGTGTCTGGTAATGATGCATATTTAAAATGCGTCACATTACTAATAACGTTCTAAGTGCTGGTGGTGTTAAAATGATATGTAATGTCTATCTTTTGCCGGTGTTAGTCGCACCAGTTTTTTAAAATTAAACTGTCGTATACTGATGCTCTTTACTTCTCGGACAAACAGCGTTCGTTGGGATAGAGAAACTAGTATATCAGCAAAAACAATTACACATGCTTGGAACGAGAATGAGATTTTGAGATTGTTCATTTGCTCTTTTGATGGCAGCTGTACATACTAGTGCAGTGCATGGCAAGGAAATTATTTTAAATGCCGACCTTTACGCAGTTGGAACTTATTGAGAATGCCGCCGACTCCATGACCCATCATGATGCAATAAATCTTGTAAATCAGTTGAAATATGTCAAAGAGATTCATAACGAAGTATCAACAGCCGATATGCACATGCTTTGTTTTTCTAACTAATAAAAACATGTTGCAGTTGAATTGTTTTGCTTGGACTTGCTGCCCTGTCATTACTTTTTGCTGAATTATCATTTTTAACTTGATCGAGTGCTTATATTTTATGCTATCTTTCCTACTCAAGTACTATCTTTTATTTAGTATGCAGTTTATAGTCCAGAATCGCTTTCTTACGATGCTGCTGTTGACATGAATTCGATTTAAGTGCATAAAACGGATGAGGCAGATCATTTGATCTTATGTTGCGAGGTTAATTACGTATAAATAATTATTTATATTCTTCGGTGTATTTTGAACTGTTCTTCAGACTATCTTTGTATTTAGAAAGTCCTTCTTGTCTCAAAATATTTTGCATACATATGTAGTTACGTTAACAATTAAATGTGACAGGATTGTATTTTGTGGAAATCAAATGACAAGTTTGATTCATTAGTACTTCTTGATAAACTTTTCTTTCTTTTCTCTGAACAGATCATAATTTTTGCGTTCATCCACCAAGTATGATTGCAGCCGCCACTATAGCCGCTTCTCTTGCACATCATGTACGTCCTGAGGTTCTTAATGATGTGTTACACCTCTTACATCAGATAACCAAAATCGAAACGGTAAGTTATTTATCTTCCCTTCACTGTCTGTACAAACTTCTTTCTCTGTACTTTATTTATTTGTCTTCCCAAACTTTCCCATCCTTTGCATGTCCAGTATCACTATATGGACTATATGGATCTTCAACAATATTCGCGCCTTGTTATTCATACAGGTTGTTTTGTAGTACCTTGTCCGCCAAAAACAGATTGCATCAAAATATTACCCATCACCACCACAGAGTCCTGTGCGTCTAAAGAACGTTTTGTTATGATTAATTATAAATTTTTTTACAATTGAATTATGCCTGAAGTTCAAATTAAAGATGAGAGGCATGAAGGTCAAGTGCGTGAAAAAGAAAGAATTCTGCAGAAGAATTCGAATTCTTACTGCTAACAATAAGTACTGAGGCATTCATTATTTGTTGGGAGAAACAATTAGTTCCAGTTCCGATGAAAAACTTAGCACGCTATCTAGGCGTTTCTATCTGGAACGGTGGGGAGAAAGGCGTGGATTTGATATTTTATGCGCGTCCCCAACACGTGCACGACGATCCCTTAATGCTGCAGTAAAAGAAAGGATGATTATATTCAGCAGTCGTTAAAAATGAATGATTAACTTGGGCCAGTCCAGTAACGGAAAGGTTGGACTTTGATTGCAAAAACTTAAATTATAAATTAAGTGAAACAGTGAGGCGTATATACATAGGTACGATGCGGCAGCCAAATTGTGCTACTCTATTTTGTTAATGTTGTCGAAGATAAAGTGTAAGAACGACATATTAGAAAGAAGGTAGTTCAATAGATAAAGTTAATTTTGCATTTGTTCTGAAGTGTTATGCCTGAGTTAGTTTATCTAGAAGTACATTTTTCCTAATTAACGGAGCTGATTGTTCTGGAGTCAGTTGATTACGTGAACATTGATTATATGTGTAGGGTGGAAATATTTATGGTTAGATTCAGTCGGAGTGCAATTGCTTGGGAGGGTCAAGAGGGGATTGAAGCGTACGACGAGACAGTACGGTCTTATTTCGTGAGTTTGAGATAACGTTCAGTGGAATGTTTCACGTACATAGTCATCTCTCCCTTTACCAACGTAGAAAAAGAAGCTCAGATGAATTACCGTCATGTCATTCAAGAATGGTGTGGAATTTTCGGCAAAGCATACTTAAGACTTTTCCCGTAATCTTGGAAGCGATCAAAGCCCACACCTATCAATTTACTAGTCCTTTAGCAGGAGCGGCGCCCGTAGAAAACACTCACTCTGACTCTAACCAATGGTATCAGGTATAAACAACCATGATGGAATTCAGTTTTCCTTTATTGAGGAAGGTTTCATCTGACTGACTGACTTTATGGCTAGTCTTATACTCTTATGCAGTGTCTCTATGTAATTTACCTGTGTATGTATAGATATAAACGGCATAGCCCTATTTTTCTGGATCAAAATAGCACCCGCCTAATTCTTTAATCATGTAATGTGGGTACGTACAGGGCAACCATATACATTTATTTTGTAACTGACTGGATGTGCGTTGAGACTTGTGGGGAATGGTACTTGATGGATTGGATGTAGGAAGTGAGGGAAACAAAGCACGAAGAAAGAGTCACTCAAAAAGGTACATGTCTGGATTGAGTAGGAACAGAAGAAGAAAAAAAAGAAAACTTGAGATGCTCCAGCATCTCATCTCGCTTCTTGACACTTGAGTGATAAACGGACCGAGCATAAAATCGAAAGTGAAATCTGGAAAACTAAAAGGATTGCATAATGATGCTTATTGAGGAAAGAAGATGATACATTTTTCCATTATGGAATTAATATACCGAGGTAGGTAGTTGAAATCCTACCCTGCACAATTCGTATGACTCGTCGCATGAACTTCTATCCCAGCTCACAAGTCTCTATCAAGATCAACTGTTTTCATCACAGAGTTAAAAGTAAGGGTAGCTTTCAGAACCAGTAGGAGGTCAAGCAGTGCTGTGACTTGTGATGATTTCTTGTACCTCCTTTATGACATTGGCAACTTTTCATGTACGACCAACTTTGATTGCTCGCACTCTTTCTTTTGCTGTACCTCTGTTCTTCGTGTGGTCTTTGCTTTTCTCTCAGACCATGAACTTTACTCAAGATGGAGCCTAGAAAAGTTGTCAAGATGAGGAAACAAAATTGTCAACTGTGGTTTCTGACCAATTGTCTTGTCTCCTGGAACATAAATCTTCATTGATAATTTAAACGTGAGTATAAAAATGCTGACAAGTGAGATCGAAATTGTCTGTAAAATAGTTTAGTTTTCGTGAACTCATCCCATGGGTTGAACCAGTTTTGGATCTCAGTATGTATCTCGTGTGGAAAGGATTTGTTGTTTCAGTATTATTTTCACATCAACTACTCTATCAAAGAATAGTAGTGCGCGCTCGTTTGCTGTATTGATTTTACTCTGCTCAGCCTACGGTGAGTGCCACTTTACATATGTATATACCTATGCGGGGTTAGAGATTCTTCAGTGGTATCGAAATATTGGGGTAGGCCGTGTTCGTATTCTAAGGAAAGCCGGCGAATTGTAAATTGGACGGAGAAGAGCCTGATTAATTCAACTTTATTTCAATTATTGGAGAGGTGTACTTATCGGTAGTTTTTGAAGTGAAGTGATCTATGGATTAATGCCTAAAGAATTCGGAAGTCGAGACCTAGGTCAAGCACATCTATTCTGTGTGGGAAAGTAGGCAGTCGGAATTCTTAGGTAGTACAACACTTTTGTAGTATACTATGAGCTACTTGTTGAGGTTCTAGTATTCCACCTCATTGACGACTTTGTTTGGTTGAGCCAAGTTGTACTCAATTCCATTCCGTAGCAATGAAGAAGCATTGCCTTACATCTATATAATTGTAAGCACTGGTTGAGTGCATTGTGAGGAAGCTTATGGTAGCATAAGCTTCAGCTTGGAAAATATTGAGTTGGTCGGGGATTCCAAGTGGAATTTTTGAGCTAGGTTTGATCCTTTGAGTGCAAACAGGGCTTCCGAATCCCATTGTTTTATAAGAGGAAGGGAACTACGCTATAAACATCACATTTGAATTGGGATAGGTTATGTATTACTATTAGTTGCATCACTCTCAAGGGCTTCAAGGAGAGGATTAAGTGCCAGCACTACGCTTTATTTTTTTTATATTAAAACTTAATCATTACAGTAGTACTTGATTAGGAAGTAACCCCAAACGAATTGCCTACGAACTACCTTCCCTATGCACTCTAAAAAAATCAACCATATTGTACGGAAGAAAACGGAGCATTGTTAGTCGTTAGAAGTAAATAATAGGACGAAAACAATAATAATCATAGTAGGGTGTCTAATGACGCAAGAGAAAGAATGCTCGATTTTGTTACGAGTAGACTTGTGGTTATAAAGAATATAGACATAGTTCATCTTGTTTGTAGTTAAGGGGCAGCATTTTTTAATTTGTTCCAGTGGTTAAGACTCTGTACGTTCAAGATTTGAACCGTTAGGGCATAGCTTCCAAGTACAGTGCTTACGTGCTTTCGATATAAGAGTGCCTACAATCGTAAAGAAGTTTTAAGAGAAAAATGCATTTAGCGATAAATGAATGAAACTGAATTTAGCAAAAGACGACTCGGGACTTTTCTTTCCATTAACAAATATGAATGTATGGGAAGACGAGAATGATGACATGAATGAATACCGAGAATGAATGAATGCGTCGGGCATGTTCCCACGGCAGTGGACTACACAGTACCTTTCTTGAGTCTTCTCTTGGATTCTTTAAATCCTGGGGAAATCAGGTTGATCTGCAAATGCAATGAGTGGCTAACACACTAATTGAAGAGAAAGGAGACAGTATCTGTATGCGTGTGCGTTGTTGTTTGATTGTTTAGCCTGTGAACATGTTTAAAAGAGAACTATAGGTTGTCCATTCAGTTTCTGTGACAAGTTCAACGTTGTACGAGTGCGTACATGTGTGTGTGTGTGTTTGATCTCTTTGGCTGTCCCAAGACGGTCTAAGATTCCTGTCGCCGGCACCTTGCTGGGTGGATTTATGCTACTACCCTTGTGGATCTTTGTGGCCCACCCTGCATCTACTACTTCCCTGTATTGAATCCTTGTTCGGTCGCTAAAATACATTTCTCTTTATTGTCCTTTTAATTTTGACGCGCACTTTTGTAGTAGAAACAAATCTTACTTTGATAGTACTCCCATTTTTCACACGGGCTCACGGTACGGGGGTTTTTCCATGAAAATTTTTATGTTACCTAGACCCAGGCACGAAATGCATAATCGCTTTCATATTTTGACCGTGTTCATTCCTTTGGGAAAAACATTGAGTGAAACTCTAAACGCATCTGTACGTGCAAGTTATGTATTGCTATTATTGGTTACGAATGTTGGGGGTAGAAGGAATTTTTCCTTCTTAAAATAAATTTTTACCAAATCCTGCGTGGTTCCTCCATACTTGCTCGACGGTCATAGTAAGTATACATATCACCGTAATTGTTGCATACGTAGCTTCTTATTTAATGGGTTATCTATGTGTTTTTGATTTGGTTGTGATGTGTTCCTTGTCAGCAGCCTTTCATCGGTATGCCTTTATGGTTGTGTAGTGGAAATTTGAAAATGGCTTAAGTTATGGGTAGGCTTTCAATTACATTGGAATTTACCTTAATTCTAGGAAAATACAATTGGGACAAGACAGTTATTGTAAAGCGCATATTACTTGCTAAACGATGAAAGGAAATATCATCGTAGTTCTAGCAGGTAATATATTTGTGCTGTAAGGTGGGAAAGTTGAAGCTTGGATTTTGGTGGACATTTACATATGTACATTGTAAAGGGGTTCCATCGGCATCGGCATTGCGAACTGAGGGCTAGTTATGTCGCTATTTCTAGAGCTTTGGGTGACACTGCATGAGCTGAAGAGGGATGAAAATTAAAAGTTATTACTAAACTTACTAAGAAATGAAATATAGCTGCGGAAATCTTTTCATGAATTGAATATTGTATTTGAATTGAAATTGTCAGCACAATAAGAGTCACATACCTTGACCCCAACATTTTATATTGCTAATAAGACTTGCGTAAGCAGACAAAGGTGAAAAATGAGCTGACATCAAGAATTCCCTCATCTTTCGTTGTTGTAAGGGCTTAAAAAATATTTTGTATGCATCCTCTGCCGTGAGGTGAGGGTCTTATTCCATGGACTTTGAGGATATGAGGAAAGAAAGGGGTAAAGATGGGTACACAGTACAGTACGTCTGACACTCTCGCTGCTGAACTTGGTTTAGAGTGTAAATGAGATCTGCTAGTGTGTCAGCAATAAGGAGAACCGGCGTTCTTCTCAGGGGTATTATCTGCGTCAGTGTACACAGATGCACACAGGTCTTGCACGGTTGGCAGTCAGATAAAAGAAGAGCCAAGCCACAGGCTTCCCACAAAGGCATAAAAGATGCTACTTACTTGTGAATTCTTCCTGACTTTCGTAACCACTGTCACTACTTATTATATTATTCCTTGTTATTGTATAATAGGTAGGTACATTATAACAAGATTGAGCAGTGCATCTATCTCTACCGACGAGAATAAAAGTGTGAGGAGGTGAGGAAGATTTCGGGTTCCAGTTCCAATTGAAGATCTGTCATATGCTTTGTTTAAGGAGGCATGCCCTCGCGTTTCTTACACAGATATTTGTTAGGAGTACCGAGGAAGGGATAGCGAGAAGCTCAAGAAACCTCGTCTCATAACAATAAGCTTATAATGCATTCTTTCCGGATATGAAACATTAGAATTTCAAATTTATCTTGCTGAACACATACATTATTTAAGGGTTGATTTATGCGTCCAGACTGTTTTGATTCGAATTGAAAGTAAAAGACATACGCCTAATATTTAGAGACAAAATGACAAATTACATAGCTTGTTAGTTACTGCAAAGTACACAACAAAAGGACTCAGCGGAGACATTTTGAAATGGATTCTTTGTTAGAAAAATAGCAAATTACGGAATAAGAACTGACTGGGCTGTCTGTGTGTGTCATTTTATGGTATTTATGTAGTTTTTTGTGGAAGTTCTTTCAAGCGGGCAAGGACTAAGGACATACATAATTTCTATATCGGAAATGTATGATTATTGTCGAATGGAGTAAATGATATTATTGCTGTGGATAAAGTTTTAAGTGGGGAGTCACGAGGCCATGGGAACATTTCGTAGAAATGTAGAACTTTGAAATTTGAAGCTGAGCGGATCGACATCGGCTCTTCGGGTCCTTTATTGTGAGAGGTGAAGTACTTAATGGTGGTGTATATACGTGCAGGCTCCACTGTACCTCGACCTACGTATGTATGAGATGATATGGGAAGTAAGGAAGTTGAGCAAGGGAACTCTCGTCTAACATCTCTTACAATAATGCTCTACGATGGTTACTGCTTGATTGCTCGTTTTGGAAAAATCTCTTGTTTTTCAACATCGGAGAACTGCACTAGGAAGAAATATTTGGAATGACTTTGCCCGTTGTTTTATTGGCCCCCCAAGATGTTTCCCTAGCTGTCGTCATTCTGGTAGTATAGATGGATGGATAGATCTATACTTCTCTCAACACGCCGCCTTTCCTTTTCGTCAGTATGTAGTAGACAAGGCTGGAGTGTGCGTTGCTACATGTCTAGCGCGTCGCCCCCATCGACAATCTGTGTATACCTATGTATCTGCTTTCTTTCCAATAACAGCTCATAAAAATTACGAGCAAATAAATACCTGCCAACCATGTTGACCGTGTATGAGTCCTGTCCTCAGCGAGTTCAACTTGAGATGGTCATGACTTTGCAGAGTGTGTTGAAAGGACTGCGCGCTCTCTCGCGTATTCAAGTATTTTACCATCCCTGCAGTCTACGCCGTGTACATACTCTAGGTCACGGTGTATATGGACTCACACTCGTGAACGGCGATGAAACCCAGGAGATACCAACTATTTATATAAGCATCTTAGATGAAATTGCAGTAACTTATTTATGAAAGGACTCAGTATCACATGAGTCATCAATGGATTTAAAGGAAGGAATTCCAGATGTTGTACGAGTATGTATTTGCACTTAGAGGAGCATTAAGTGGTAGTTCTCATGAGAGGTTGATTTAGCGCGAGGAAAGGCCGCTCAATCTTTGGTGTTGATGTATAATGAGCCTTTTGTCACATACGACACGGGGTCTGGGGAAGAACCAACCGGTCAACATACCATCTCGAGTTTCACACGCACTCATCATCAGTCTTGGAGGGCATTCTAGAGGTTGTTGGTCACCCTAGCTAATAAGATTAGGCAGGTCCAGGATCACAAGGCTCCTCGTTTTCAGTTGTAGACATCCCTGTGGTGGTTAGTGGGTGGGTGTGTGTACGTCGGCGTGTGCGAAAATGGTGATTAGAAGGAATGTCAATGACTCGCTGTAAATGAGGCGATGAAAACAAGTTCAAATGATCGACTTTTCTCTATCGTGCTTGCACTCCTCCTTGGATTCCATCATCGCTATATTGTCATTGATGATGAGACTGAAATCCCGCATAGTATTGGACTCCGTCGCTACGTGACTGGCTGTTCCACTCCGTTTCGAATAATCGTTCAATTTCCAAGTATTTTTATGTTGGGAGCGGAACAGGTTCTCTGGTTACAAAAGCGAATTGTCTCTATCCGCTATAAGTACTATCCATGAAATCACGATATAATTAAAATGAATGAGACAGGCAGAGAAAGGTTTATTTATTTAGCACAAAATTCGGCTTAAATCTAGTGCTATGGTGTACTACTCTGTTATGGAACGCTTCAAGTGTGTTCACAGAATGTTTACGTTCTACAATTTTATTGCCAGGACCAGGACAGTATCTATTACTTCTTTGCTCAAATCAAGCATGTATCTTTGTGTTTAGTTTATATAGCGTTGCAATTATCCGTTGATTTTATTGCTCATAAATGTATCCTGATGTTGTAGGTAGTAAGCGGTCATAATAGTAGACTTTAAAAAGAACCAGAAATAAGAAATAAAGCTACCGAATAAGTTATTGTTCCGCAACGCCTTCCTCGAATTTTCTTTTATACCTAAGTGTAGTAAGTAGCAAATGAAATACCTAATAGGAATCATTAGTAATATTCGAGATGGGATTTTATAAAGTTTAAGAACAGCTAAAGTGTTTCTTTCACCCTGTGAGATCTGAATTTCCCAGCGGAAAGGAAAGCTAGTGTCTGAACTGAAAACCACTTGCATTTACACAACGCGTATGTACCGTATAGGTATTAGTGTATGAATTTCGATTACCTTGCTAATGACATTGGTCTTGTTTTTTTTCAGGATGTTCTGAGGAGTTGCATGGAAAAAGTGAAAATGAAAATTCCGGTGACGAAGGAAAACTTAATTGCCCCGGGTAACGCTGACCCGGGACATAATCGGATGCTCGCAGGTGCAGACAAGTTAGGAGAACTGGAGTTAGCGGAAACTCCAACTGATGTTGGCGATATTCATTTTTGAATAATACTACCTATATGTATATGATTTTTATTTTTTACATTATTACTCACGAGCATTTTAATCTCGTCGATAGTGATAATGCCGGTATCCCTATTATGACTTTATTTAGATTTTGTGTTGTGTAAAATTATAGCCTAAATTAGACGTTACATAATTTGGTGTATATCTAGTGATCTACAAATTATAGTGACCAATAAGTTAAAATTTGGGTTAAGTAGGTAATCTAATCGTCGTACGAGTAATTATACCTCGGCTGTGTCACACACAGATAGGTAGCGATGACAGTGAACTGGGTACAGTAATTTAGTTCTGGCTATTACTAGTGTGAGTGAGCTCATATTTTTTAATGACTGTCTATCTAACTGATCCCTGACACCTTCGTCGCGGTGGTGTGGTCCTAAATAATAATTAAATGTAAAGGAAGAAAGTACTTCATAGATTTGTTGTACGTATCGGAGGTATGAGGTTGGCTACGGAGCGTGTCAAGATGATGGAATTGAGAACACACTCGCGAAGGGGAAAGCAGACTTACGCTTAAGTTCTGTATAAACTAATATTTGCTCCAAATCTTGGTATTCATATATTATGTACTGAGCTTGGGGTAATAGTTACATTTATATTGAACAATTAAATTGTTTAAGGACTAGTTACAATATTACGCATAAATTCGTACATATTATATATAAATATATTATTCGTATTTAATACTACTGTATAGGTGTGTACTGGAGTCAGTAGGGGAAAGGGTGAAAGCTACTTTCAGGATGAGGAAGGGAGACAAAAATCTGCGTCTTGTCGAGAGTCACCAACCGTCAAAGGATTGCTTGCGGAACAATTTTTTCCTTAGTAAACTAAAATTCCCTCAGTTTTGAAAACTTGATATCATTCTTGTATTTTTTTTTAAAACTTTATCACTGCAAACGATATCAAGAGGATAACGTAATTATAATTCAAGGAAATACAATGTTCCGCCCTGTGTTATTTTTTCGACTTTTTATTAGTTTCGTTCAGAATTAGGGTCGCGTTGTTGTCGAGTTCGGGGTTAAAGTCAAGGAGCAGTTCTGGGGCACATTTATATTTCATGTGTCGTTAGTCATTTAAAGTCATTTTGGCGTTATGGAATGCAAATATCTGTGAATTTAGAATCGTATGTAATAAGGTGTACAGTAGTTTTGAATAGGCAGTATATATATATTATATATAAAGTGTATATTATTTTACTTGTACGCGAAGCTAGGACGGACGCACTTTTTCGTGTACATATTTATGTGCTGACAGTATACAATGGTTACCGTCATAAATACGTCTGCATACGAGGCACAACATACACGTTGCTTGAAATATATTTAGAAAAGACAATTTCCGACCATATGGGGTAAAAGGGTTCCAGGGTTCTAATAGGTGACTGAACTTTTTACATTGGCAATTTGTTATAATATAGCAACATTCTCATTGTAAAACGTTTGGTGGCCATGGCTTCGCTTCAGTTTTATTACATGACTTAATCTACAGACTTGAGTACAGTTGAACACTTAACGGACGAATTCGGCTAAGTATTTTATCCCAATGGAACTTAATTATGTAGTTAACCACCAAGAGAGACATTTGGCGGTTCAACAAAGATAAATCCACATATCATACATAGGTAATTTACATACAAAATTGCATACGAAAGCATTGATGACAGTAATGTGCAAATTTAAATGCCATTCCCTATCATTTTGTGTTCAGATTTGCTAGGAATTCAGAGTGCTGTAAAACTAAAGCGAACATTTCAATATCACAGATTAATTTATTAACAGAAACCACAAGCATTCACATACACTATACCTGTCTGTAATACTGCACCTCTATTAGTAGGATAAATGGTAGCTATTATTATCTGCACCCACACTTTGGCCACAACAAAAACATAAGCTGTGTGAAAAATTACGTCTGAAGATTTAAGAATTCATCTTTTGCGATTTGTAACTCATGAGCGTAAGTAATATACAATACAGTTACTGCTTGGATAGAAAAAGGTTTTGTTTATGAATACACTTCTTGATGGGTTCCCTCACCACTTGCCCACCCTACAGAAACAGCTTTAATTGCTAGTAATTATATTGTTAAAGAAGCGTACTTTAGCAGTTTGTATGACAAACTAATGCAAATTTAAAAATAGTCACGAGAAACGTCCTATAATATGTGGATTCTTCTCCAAAGAGACTTAATTTTTGAGCCTCTGTAAATTAGGCAGGCGATTACTCAATCGTATTTCAGTTCAGTAATTTGAATTCAGTTAGCTACGTATTGTCTGATTCTAATACGTTTCTATTCAAATTAACAGGGAAACCGTGGCTACTCTAACAAAGACGACTACAGTCCATGTTATTAAATTAATTATGAGGAAGAAGGTGAAGGACAGCTTAAGTTTAGTATTCAAACTGAAAAGGCGAAAAATAAGACTATGTACGTAGTAGTAGACAAAATTCTGTGTAAAGAAAAAGGAAGCTCAAGTACCCTATGAAAATTCAGGGAGCATTTATGAATAATTGCCAGACATAGTAGCTGCTGCTCTAGGAAAAGAACTTCCCCCATTATCATACACGGAGCTACTACATAATGCTATCTGTGTTCCCAATACAGAATAATGCATAAAAGATATAATAATAATAGTTTCATTAAGGAAACCACTTGTGCCGTAATGCTTGTGAAATAAAACAAATATCTCCCTCGCTATAGTCGTTACCTTCTATACGTTCCTCGTCTGCACAACCAACGTAGGTAATATAAAATATAATAAATTGGATGTCATTGTCTACATTGGAGAATCTGCTGGTTGGAGTCCAGGCCCCACTGGCTATGACTCACAGGTTTAAGTTTATCTCGAGGCTATTAAAATGTCTTGTTTCTCATCTTCACCCTTACTGATCCACATTCGTAACTCTTATTACAGACTAGATTAAGGTTAACTCCCTTCGGTTATCTGTCATACTAAAGTTTTTCAAGTTTGAGCTCTTATCAGTTTTGTTTTGCTTTCTCATGTATTTGTGACTGGGTGGATGGATGAATGATTATTTCAAACTTAAATTTAATTAGGCTTCCGAATGACGTTCCATTAGGTTTCGTTCCGTGGTAAAGGAGAATCGACATTACTCGTCCGTCTTCGTTTTTGTTCTTCTATGAACCTTCGTATCGTGTATTCCTTCCGCTTCAACTTACGTCAGATTTGCGCCATTTCGCAATCTTGCATGGCTTCTTTTGCATTTAGCAGAATTTGATAAGTGACCTTCATACTAACTGAAAATTCCCAAATAATGAAATAATACTTTTGTAATAGCAAACGAATTACAAGTCAAAAAGCTCGGTAGGACTCCCCATAATAAGTTGTTCAGTTATTGAATTGAGAAGTAGGCAAGAGTTTAGTGCTAACCAACTTGTCCTCCTGTAGATACTACTTTCTCCTCTTAATTTAATAGTGTGGAAACCACGATGATAAGTAATCTTTGTTCTTGGCATGAGTTTCCTTTCCATGAGTGTAAATCCCACTATGCATGAACTGTACAGAGCTCCTCTGGTCTGCTGTGACAATGAGATGCATTCCTAGCAGCTGTAGTGTAGGGAGTGTAAAAAGGAACTCTAAAATTCTAGTGAAGAACAAACCACGATCCCCGATATATACTAACTAATTATATAATTACATAGTTTGAATGGTTTGCCGAAAACTTGAGATTATTTAATCACTGACTAATACAGCACACAACGATGGATGGAAAGCCACAAATTATAAGAATTATAGAAGTCGATACAGAAATCATTCCACGAGGAGTTTATTGTGTTGTGTAGTATGGTTTCGGACATGGTTTTCAATCTTAAGATTTTCTGTCAATGCTTCCTGGACAAAATTTGCTGAGGGACATTGTAGACTCACAGAAGGGCTTTCCTTTACCACTGAACTACATAGGGTTTTCTAGGTGTCTGGACTATTACGCAAGTAGTTGCTTGACGACGGCTTTCATTTAAGTAGTATACAATTTATACTATTTACATGAAGAATAGCCGAGTTTCCTTTTTTCTTTCTCAGGTTCTTATCGTGAACGTGACTTCGTGTGCAGTTGGTAAATGTGTACTACTGTGACAAGAGTTGCAAATTACCGTAGTCTGAATTCTGGTTGGACGAGTATTATGTCTTTGTACATTTTTAAATACTTTCTCATGAGCACACACAAATTTGCTGAAGCAGTTTATATAATCCTTGACATTCACACGGCCGCAATACATGTTTAATTCCCAGTTTGCCAAAAGAACGTACCATGAACACGCATATTGCAAATAAAGCAGTTTCAGGGGTAGCAAATATTATACAGATGTACATACTCTTTTGGTTTTCTCAAATTTCTCATAACTAAAGGGGAAAAAATAAGTGCATAGAGAATACCTATAGAGCATACACTCTTAGAACCACGGGACCAGTCTCCCATACGGTAAATGAAATTTCAAGAATAATACATTCATAATTATGTACTTTTTATTGTGTTCGGTTCAGGTGTGCATACATGTAGATACATGAGTAGTATTTCGTATTTAAATTTTAGTACCAAAATGTACATTTAGCTTGTATACTGGTAAACGGGCAATTACTGTCATACAAATGGTTAGTACATAAGCAATACATATCTAGGTACCTTCTTGCAGGAAGTGTTTTCTAATTTCGTAGGTAAGAAGTCCACTGAATACCCGACGTAGTACTTGCTAATAGTAAAAATTGTGAAAAAGAAAGTGAATTACGTTCGATTGCTATGTACTAGGTTGTCTAGTAACTATAGAAAAAGTAATTTATTGCTTCAGTTTTCTAGACTAACTTGAATTTAACATCCTTTATAATGTATGCTGTAACTACAAATTAGGGATTAGATTGAAAACATACCGTTATTATTAGCAATATATTGTTAAAATGTTGAAGTACAATCATTAGAGTTTGGGTGTTTCTAAGCCAAAGTTTTTACGCACGCTTGTTGTTTAAATGCTGACATTTCTACATGTCTGAGGACAGTATACAAATCTTACAAAATGACAAAGACACGCTTAACGGAATACGCGCCTAGAAACTGTAAGAGTAGATACTTGGGATACTTTAATAATGGTTCTTGCAGGTACACGATCAGACTTTTTTAATAGGTTATACATTAAATCCGTGTCTACGCAAAAAATACACATGGTCATTTCATCGCATTCTTCCTAATCTAATCGATTCTATTGCAAACACGTATTTTTAAATTCCCGAAATCGAATTTTATTTGGGTAGGAACTTCATCATAGTTTTTCATTGCACCGTCAAGGAAATAATAATTAGGAGTAGCAAATATGCAATGACAGAAGCAGATTTTTATGAAAGGCTTCCTCATTTTGTTCATCTATTATTAATAGATTAATACATTTTAGAATAGGTAGGTACATGTATAATATCAATTGATATTTCAATTCATCCATATGCTCAAACTATTTAATGAAGTAACAATACATAAATTTGATGATCATTTCAATCAATCACTACAAGAAGGACTTGAAATTTCTAATTTATATAATGCATACACATATTTTATATAGCGCATTGATTCCTCACGTGCAGCGTTGATATATATGTATTACTCACAAATCCTGAATCTGACAATGAGTATGAGATATATAATTACAACAATTTTTAATATTATTATTATAATACAATATCACGTAACGAAATCGTTCATACGCAAATTAATGGTATAAAATAATTAAAACAATATATACATATAATGTGATATACTAAAGAAACTGACACTGGAAACTCTACAGTATGAACAAAATAATGCAGTCTGGGAGGATTTGGATCATACTAGGTTCCAGAGTGTTTTATTTTTTACAATAGAAGTTGAAAATATAGAAGATATATAAATACATACCTGACACGTGGTCATCTATTACAATTTGATACAATAATTATTCACACACGAAAAATATATAACAATATACCTACTACATTGCATAGCCGTATGTTTGAGAAACGCAGTGTGAATCATCTGAATTTTACAGGGCTTTTTTAATATACTATGTATATCTACCTACTAGCAAAAAAAATGGATGCAAAAAATTAAACAGCTCAATAGATTTACATACATATTGGTAACTGGCTGGCAGCATGGTAAAAAGAAGAAGAATAAAACTAAAAACTAAAAAATGACTCTGTGATTTTGATGGTTATATATAAATGAGATAATGACGGAACGTATGAATGAGTTCGGAAATATTATTATTAATGCTAATATTTACTATTTATACAATTTGGGAAATTACATCTTTTTTTTTGTAAAAATATTTTTAAAAAACAAAAACGACATATTTTTCAAAGTCGCACACACTTTTGGAGAAACTTACCTCAGTTCTATAAATAATAACTACATACATATATAAAATAAACGTAAAACATAATGAATATAGAGCCAGTACTGTTTTGCAGTAGACTACGTTCTTACGTGCACTAATACCTTTACTTCTCACTCACCCCGTAATTATATCGAATACCCTTCCCTGTTTTAATTTATTCAGTTAAAAGTAAGCAGTTACTAACGTTAGAGCGGAAACGTTCTATACATCATAGTAAGTAAGGTAGACTAAATAATCTATTAGTTGCACAGGTACCCAGATGCAGCGTTATTTTTTCTGCAGTACGTTTGTTCACGAGTTTTTAGTCAATATCCAGACCGTTCGTTCAATAGAAATAAGAGTTTCAAGTTATACATATTACTTCAAGTTCACAATAATACTGGTCCATATTAATTTTTAATTATTCAATGGTTTCTCACTACAATGTAACAGTATAATAGCAATGTAATTAGGCGATACGTAGGTATATAAACATTGCCTTCCAGGGGTAATCACTGAAACCGAAACGGAAATTTAAAAAATGAAATGGAACTACGACTGACATATAGTAGGTAGTAATTAAAGGTAGTTTTTATAAGAAAAAAAACAAGTTAAAGTTACATAAAGTCTTTGGGTGAAACCCTTCGTGAGTATTTAGACTCAAGGTAAAAGGTACTGTAGTTTTTTTTTATAGTTTAACTATAGGCGAGGGTTCTTGGCTGGTTTCATTGTTTCGTATATATTTGGGCGTGCATAGTAAGTAGACACATTTTGTAGATAGACTACTATAGACACTATAATGTATGAAGTGATGAGTTCCTTTCTGTGTACTCTTAGACTTTTTTTTCATGCTATTATTATGACAAGTCGGATTAATTATTATTATTATTGAAGGTAACTTAATTGTATAGTTACCTTGGCTATTATTACCTAAGTTAACGTGTGCATCTCCATAAACGACAATCATTTTTAAAGCATTAACACACTGAAAGATTTTATTTGGAAATATTTATGAGACAATATTTTCCCAAAGTTATACTATTTTTATGTTTTTTTTTATTATTATTATGATTAATTGGGTTAGCGGTAACGGTTACAGTGGTTTGAAGGAACATGGGATGGATTTATTATTGCATATTTAACTTATATACGTGAAGACACTTGTAACTTGAAGACAGATGTATTATCGTTTTTGCTGCAAATCCGTCAGCATCTTCATTTACATCCGTTGGACAAGAGCAATATTCTCTTCTTATATAAAAATATACATAGGTATCTTAGGTAGGTATAGGATTGCCTGCAACTAAAATGCAATAGTAAAATGTTTAAATATTTTCAGTTGAGTGACTAAGTTCATTTTTGCTGTGTGTGTTGTATTCAAGTTATTATATATATATATTTATGATGATGATGCAAAAGGGCAATGTGTTAGTTTTTTTTAGTGGTACTGTGGGTGCGCTGCTCAGCTGCTTATAAAAAAAATGATGAAGTTGGGTTAATTGTTATACATACCTTCTATGGATCTGTGGTGGTGTCTCTTGAGATAATTTTTACTTAATGTTGTAACGTTAAATGCTGACGAGTTTGTCGTCGATCACTCTTTAAAAGGAAATGGAGCAGTATAACACCTACCTACGGTCGCTACGCACTGCTCTTTCATATTTCGAATGAGTTTAATTTAGCATTGTGCTTTATGAACGTTTTAAAATTAATTAAAAACAAAATAATACAAAAAAAATGATGTTTTAAGGATTGAATTCGAGTATAGAGTTATATAGTGGAAATGGTGGAATTGGTGTTTTCAACTGTGATGCACTTAAGTAAAAGCTTTTTACATTTACATTCAAAGTAGTAATAGTGGGAAGATGGTACTTAGTAAATCTTTGACTAGTTGTATATAAAATATCATTGTGTGCGAGGGCGTGTGATTGAAGGAAGGAAGGTGTGTGTAGCCGTCATTAGTTTACTGATATTTAATGTTCATGGTTGTCCAGTTTATACAGAGTGAGTATTGAAAGGAGAGCTGAAAATTAAACGGCAGAACGTCAAAAACACATTCTTCTGTTAAAGCTGTTAATTTCTTTAGGCTACTAAATTATATTATTCCTTAATCAATGAAATATTATTATTTCAGGGGTAATCCTTTCATTCAGTTCAATTCTAATATAGTGGTACATAGTTTGTTATTGTTGTTGCTCTAGTATCTTTTATGGAAAACACTCGCGATGCATTTTTTTTACTGATAAATGCATCCCTGAAAAAACGTTTAGTGGAAAGTATATAGAAAAATATATTATTATTATTAATTAGTAATTATCTAGAGTTAAGTGATCGTGTAAAAGTTCATGAGACTAGACTGGGCGCAGTGTGTATGCTGAAAAAATAAATATTAAGATGTGACGCAATTCAAAGGTACTTTAATTTAAACGATAGTAAAAGAAGAAGAAAAAAAACAAGAACCTTACTACAATTTAAGGGAAAAAAACGTTCATATTTTCAAAATACTGATATACAGGTAATAATTATACAATTCAATACACAATACAATGATACAATATGAAAGACACAAAGGAAGGATCCATATTATTAATTACATAATCGTTTAAGATGTATTCAGATTGTATTCATAGCTAAAGAGTTATATTTAAAGCAGGTTATTATTAAATATATGTATATACATATATATATTATGAACTTAACACGAATATGCTACAAATAAATAATAAAAAAAAGAATATATATACAAGCAAAAAAAAAAGTGACAACATACAAGTGCAAAATAAATTGGTGCATCCTGTTCAATCTGTGTTCATAATCTGAACTTGAACTGCTGAACTTCTTTATTCTTATCTTTATTACAAATGTTTCCTATTTTTTTTCCTTCTTCTTCTAATTTCCATCTTAATTCCACACAAACCCTTAAGGAAACAAAACAGAATTCAAATCAGTTACTTTGTAATACATACATACAAACATCCAAGTACATAATACACCGCACTTTAAGTACATACATACATACAGCGTGCTATAATCTATAATTAATTCCCTTATACGAATGTTAATAAATAACAACTGCACAAAAGTAAAGGCGAAAAAATATATAGGTAATTATAATATTACACTTAATAGAGAAAGCATACAAAATTGCAAGACAAGAACTTCAATTTTTTCAATAATTGCAACAACAAAAAACAAGGAATTATATAATTATACAGTATATGCATACGTCCGGATGATACTACTTTTTGCGTCTATTATATTTAAGTGGATAGAGAGTGGGACAGGCTATGTGTATGTATATTGATTGTGTGGATTTCACTTAAAAAATCATCATATATTATATTACCTATATCTATATATATATACCACATAATATATGCATGTACTATGCATAATGCAACTGAAACTCAAAAAATTTACTTCAGATTCTATATTTAAAAGATTTACAATAAGATTATATAATGATGGACGAAGAAATCCTAAAATAATGAAATGTCAGTACTACAAAACTATGTAATAATGGATATACTAGTGTGCATATATAGTTATATATACCTAATCATAAACTCTACGATATGTAATGTAATAATTTTAAAAGACATTATATATTGCGTACAGATATACCTACATGAATATATAAGACGATTGATTCTGACTGGAAGAGAAAAAAAAAGACAATAAAAATAATACTTTCAATGTGTACAATGAATTGAAATGAGCTTGCAGTGGATTCCTTCACTTTTTTGTGTACTTTTTGTTTTTTGCATTCTACACCTCAAAGCAGTATCATCCCTACTACGTAGTTATGCATGTACCTATACGTAGGCAGTCATACAGAATTGAAATGGCTGAAGATCCGTTTACCTTTCATGTCATGTCATATCATAAAATAACTTGGCAAAAGTATTGAACTTGTCGACGCGCGAGGAGATGAGGCGATGTACTCACTGCAATATAATCTAATGACCATGATATGACCATGATACTCAAAGGTTCCACAATAATTTAAACTCTCAACTCTCTGCGTCTGCAATCAGGCAGTTGCTGCCTGTAGTGTCTCTGCCTTGTACTTGGCCCAGCTTCTACATAACTACCTCCATGCTAAATTTGACCTGTCTAAATAAATAATACGAGAGAAAAAAAAAATATAGTTTGTACACGAGTCGTCGTGCTTCACTTGTCTCAATAATGGCATTCAATTTATTGTCAAGCATCCAGTGGGAAATGATTTAGGAGTTTCCAGTCTTCTTTTCCCCCTTTCTCTTTGTCATCCTTATTACTTATTACTTTCCCATATTCCCTGCATTCTCACAAAAATCGAGGGAAAAAAAATGTGTAAAATACGAAACTCTCTGCTCTTTTACATTTTGTCTCTCGATATCTCCTCATCATATCGCCGCTACGTACTGTCATAATCATAACCATAACCATAACCATGGAAAATAAATGAACGCAATTACATAAATAATTGTAGGTACATTTCAATGCATCCTGGAGGGTGCCTATGTATGTACAGACGGAGAGGTTAAGGTTGGTCGGCGTCGTTAGTAGAAATACATTGCACTCCGTGTTGTATGTATGTATGTGGGAATCATGGGAATTTAAAGGTGCATCTGTGGAAATGTGATGTAAATACCTACCTAGCAAATAATAAAAGCGAGCAAAATTAAATGCCTCCATTACCAACGATCTACCTTAAAGTCCATGGAAAGGTCTAGGTAAATTGTATCGATGCTATCAGAAGTACCTAGAATGCAATGCAGTAAGTAAACTGAAAGCCTTCTTGACACTGGCAGTGGCACCGTTGCCATTGCATCGTCTGGTCTGGTCTCCTTGAATAAGGCAGAACTATATCAGGATATGGATATTAGCTTTTTTTTATCATAATCATAATCCTACGTGTGTCTGTTCTGTTGACAATAGTGCATGGTATAATCGCATAATGTTCCCAAGATGTGGATGTGATGCAAAACGGATTATCAAGCTGGTGAGATTTCATGTATAAGAACATAGTGAACGACTAAATGGGAAGATGGAACACAACAATCTTAAATAGGGAGCAGATGGATTTTGTAGATTGGCTATGGATGGAGTGATGTTGCTGATTCTAAGGTTCTTACTATTAGCATCTAGGGGCATACAAAGTCATTTTGCTACAGAATCATTCCCATTTTTTTCTTCTACCCACATCATATATGACTGATACATGGGGATAATAATAGTAGCAATAATGATAATAATGATATGCTCTCTATGTCTAGAAGAGGAATAATCCAGTACACGGTGTACGCCTGATTATTTTCGACCGTAAGATTTATGGTCTGGCAAAATATACCTTCATAGGTGGAAGAAGGTGGGTACACATAGTATAGTAGGAACATTATGATGGAGCATTCGTTCGTAACTCACAAAATATTGTGTGTCTTTTGGTGAGGTAGGTGCGTGAGACGGAGGAGGACACGCTGAAATGACATATGGGGTTGCAGTTTTGCAATTTGCACATTTGCAAACCCAAATGTACAAAATTATACGATGGAAGCTCTAGTTCTCTAGTTACGGATGAGCGTCTGGATTCTGGATGGATGATGATGATGAACGTGTGGAGATTGGAGTAGTGAGGCATTAAGTAATTCTTTAGTGTTCATTGAGCCGAGAACAACCTTCGTAACCCGACAGTTCACAACCTCATTCCTTCCCGTCCCTCTCGCTGCCGTCTTTCCTTCGCTCGCTCTGTATCAAGATTTAAGACTACCTGTGCAGGCAGGCATACTTTTATAAAAGTACGTCCGTTTTTTATGGACTCAAATTTGCACGAGGTATGTATGTACGCCCATATGTTCATTGTGTTTTGAATGTCGAATGTTATGTGGCAATGCAATGGAGTGCAATGCAATGCTTTCTGAGTCAAAGTCAAGTGTTTTTTTTCTACCTTCCTCTACTTAATGTAGGTACCTACATATCTGTACATGGTCGGATGATGTATGTATATCTTGTATAAATGTACTGTGGGATGGAAGTAGACTGCAGGATGCAGGTCCCGCTCTTGCATTCAAGCCCAGACAGAAACATATACCTATGCATTTTTATAGCCTTGCCCCCAGAATATACCCAATACACCCAATTATATATTGTAATGCTAATTACGCTTACCTAGGCATATAACTTGCGTAAGTACATGCGTGTGTAGCTCGACAGAAGTTTGGAAAAAAGATAGTTTTAGTTGTGAAGATCTAAAATTTGAGGTAATGGCAATAATTTTTTGGATGAAAGTTGGCGCTGCATTCTTTGGAATCACCTCAAAAGCTTCTTTTTGTTTCTTACTCAAAGTACCTATACCAAAAATCAAAACACAAGGCATACCTATGCTTCCCATACAATCACAAAATGTGCATGCTCTACATTATGTACCTATGTAAGACAGACACTTACCTACCTTCCTACGATTACAGCGTTACAAGGGTATGCATTTCCAATCATTCCATCTCCTTGAGAAAAAAAATTATCCTTCTTGCGAGTTCCGAGATGGATAAAAAGTTCCAAGAAATTCGTGCATTTATCTGACTAAAAGGTGGAAAGATATTTTTGAAAGGGAAAGACGAATGTAAAAGAGAAACGAGTATACATATAATTGATTCAACACGAGCATGTCTAGCTTTGAAAATACATAGAAAAATAATTACGTTTACTTGTACAATACACTGCACTGCACTGTGTACCCAAGAGCAGTGTATGAACCTAGTAAGTATTGTTCAGTACACCTTCATTTTTTCCATATTGTTGATTTTGCTATTCCTAGCACTGAGCACTGGTTGATAGCGTGAAGTTAGGTGTGCTGAAGGTGCATATACATAATAAAAAGTGAGAAGTGGTGTAGACTTTAGACTGCAGACAGTCAGGGGCAAGATATGAATGTCATGAGCTAAGGAGACGAGGCTGTGAACAAGAGTAGGGAAAAAAAAGGAGTAGATATCTGCAGGTAATATGTTACATGAACTTCCAATGCCAAATCCAAAAATCCAAATCCAACTCCGGCTGTGTGACTGTGAGTGTAACGACTAGGACAACGTGAGAGGATGAGAGCAGACTCCGTCCACATCTCAAACATTCTCATCTCTACCCACATAGCAAATCATTTTTATCATTTACGTAGTACAAGATTCCCTTTTATTTATTTCCCTCCTGGCATGAATTTATTTGCACAAATTCCCTCTGTAACTAATCTCACTCTATGACTGTATGAATGCAAATGAGCTCCGTATGTACTGCAGTTGTGGGTGAGAGGTAATAATAGGGATGATATGTCCGTAGTTAGGGAGGTGGAGGACTCAAGCTACATGGGTAGATGGTCTTTGGATTAGACGAGGATTAGATTAGATGGATATTACCCAGGTATTTAGCACAGCAGAGCAGACAAGTACACCCTCAGGATGAGCTCTCACTTTTTCCCACAACGTCTCTCGCTCGTCTCGTATCATTCATAGTCGGAGTCACCTCAGTCACTAGTCAGTCACCTGTATCCGTATCTCATCCTTGCGATCAATCGATTTTTTTTCTCCAGTCTCACAATATCTACGAAGGTATGCATATTACCACCACCACCGCATGTCTATCTACATATTCGTCTGTGAGCCTCCACACTGCCTGCGTCTGGGTCTGTCTAGTAAACTTCACCTCTCACACTCTCGATTCAGTCCATGAACTTGTAGTAGGTACATTGCAGACTCCAACATTGCAAATTCGAACAACTCCTCCACGTATATGTATGTGCCTGATGTAATCTTCCCTACTTTGGCAATAGCTCTCGCTTCTCCTAATTCTCCCACTAACTATTAAATACCAAGAGCTTTACTTAACCTACCTATCCTTGCGAAACGTGCAAATCCACCTCCACTCATCAGAGCCCAAACAGCTCTCTGGTCTGCCTGGCTCATCACATCATTGTCTACAGAATGTAGACTGCCGACTGTACTGCAATTGTAGTAGTAGAAGTAGTACTACGTATGTATACTGTACTGTATACCGGTACTTACAGATTCGACTTGCTTGCTCCATCATCCTAATGCCACTTACCACTCTCAAAGTCTTTTAAAGTCAAAGTCACCCCAAGAGCTGCTGCAGTCCGTCTACAGTCTGCATACACACAGTCATGCTTCTGAACGAGGACCAGTATCAAAGGGGGGAAAGAGATAAAAAGTATATTTATTAGCAATGACATTCACTTCTTCATGTCCACGTGTGTTGTCTCTACAGAATAATGCTTACGTAATTGCAAATTGTAGTCGAACCGTCCCGTGCAGTGGTGGATGAATGTGTCTGCTTGTGCACATAGTATTTAGTGTTGGATGGATGGAGAACATTAGCGAGCACTTGCATTTTCTACATTCCGCGCGAAAAGCCTTAATGATAATGTACTCTGTCTCCGACCCTCTCTGTCCTTCATTCAAATCCGGATCCTCCACCTAATAAAACAAAACATTGTCGCTTAAATTACAAAAAACCTAAATCAATACTTTATTAAGCTTTCCAGTCCTCTTCCATTTGCGAGTCATTTAAATTCCATTCTTTAATTTCCTTGTATTTCATGCTCACTCTTTTGAATTCGTGTGTCCCATTGCATTGTCGCTCTCCGTGTGTATGTATGTCTCTTAGTTTCCAGTAGAGTGCCTGCATTTTTGATGTAAACCATATAGCGTGCTAGAGGGGCTCTGGTGATCCTGGTTTGTCTTTATTGTAGTTGAAGATGAAATTGAAATTGAGTTTACACATGTTAAGAGAGGCTGTAATTAAGTGACATGACATGACATAGCGTGACGTACATACTCTGACCACTCTGTAGTACAAAATATAGATACATGATAGAGATATTACATACAACAGTCTTCTTGTGTTCAAGCTACGCATGAAGTGCTCAAGACTCTCATGAGACACAGGAACGACTATATATGAGATCTGAGCAGACACAACAAGGCCCAAGCAGAGGCCATAAAGTCATCAAGAAGAACAAGCAATGTGAGCGTCTCTTAATTATATCTTTCTCGCCATCTCACTCGCGTCGTGCGAATGAATGACAGGTAATGTTGTGATAGGGAGTAAACCGTATTTTTATTAGAAAACCTTATTAAAAGATAATTATTAGTAATTTAGATGCAGAATTACATTTGATGACAGTCATCATATAGTGTGACTTTAGTCTTTGCCAAGTTTGGACGGCTTATGCAATACCCCTACGCTGTGTCTCTGTCTGTAATATGTATGGCGATCCTGGTCTTGTGAATCTGAATCCTTAAAGTAATCATTTAGTAGTCAATCTGGTTTTTGATTCAGAGAAGGAATTTACTATGCTCATTACAACCTATGCACAACCTTTTGACTGGGGATTTTTTTAATTTCCATCACAAGAATGAAGAACCGTCAAGCAGCCACAACTTGTGGCTCATTCACTCCCATTAATAAAGAAAACAATGAATTCCAGAGTGACATAATGGACAGAGGTAAAGCGTGGAAATGACATGTCACTTCTCTCTCAAGCTCTTGAGAAGGAAATAGAAAAAGTAGCCAAGTACATCTTGAATGAAGCTGCCATACAGCATACAGCCAAGTACGTGATCTTTCCCAGCAGGGGCAAAGTCAAATGAAGAACCTCCAATTTTTCCAGCAACAGGCCTTTTTTTTCAATTTAAAAAAAACTAGGTATGCTGCCTCTCCAATTTGGCTTGACATTTTGCCCCTTTAAAAAAATGTGCAAATTACAAGGCAACGCAGGATCTTGCACCTACGCCTTCAAAGGAGAAATGTAAAATAAAATACATAGATTTAAGTACGAGATTTTTCTTTTTAATTTGCAGCATCCCACTTGAGTCTTTAAACTTTAAAGCATTAAATTTTTATTATATTTTAAATTTTTATTTCCTATTGAGTAACATCAGTGCCGGGCTGCAGGTGCTATGAATGTACAAGTACCTACTTTTATGCAGGAGGATATGAAATCATTACAACTATTTACAACCAAATATGTACCTTGATAGTCCTGAATAATTTCATTTATTTCATAATAAGCGATTAGGAATAACACTAAAAAAGACTATCGTAATATTTATCGCAGGAGGGAAGGGAACTATGTCTACTGTATGTACGCCACTAACTTTAACTTATGACTCGACTTGACAATCGACATGGACATTGACGGGAAGACGTGAGAAGGAAACTGGAAGGCTCTTCGAAGTGAGAGAGAGAGATGGAAAAAGAGAAGAGAAAAGAGTGGAAAAGTTGAAGTTATCGAACTCTGTGAAGGTCTGTCTGTCCAAAATCCCACCCTCCCTCCCTGTTTATCTGTCGCTTCTCAAAACTATCAGTTCTGTTAGTGTGTGTCTTCTCTGCAGTCTCTCTGCCTGGTGAAGTACGTCGTCGTACGGACGTGTCGTACGTACTCATCAGATATAGTTAACTCCCTATTTCTAATGTATGTATGATTTCTAATTCATTTTTGTAGGAGAGGGATGCAGGTGAGTGAGAAAAGCACGAGTGTAAAGTAAGGTAAGGTGAGCGTCTACGTCCTCGATTTAAAAAAAAACACACACTTTCAATTCCAGTTCCAAACTTAAATCTAACGATAAGTTAAAGTCTTCAAGTTCATATTATTATTATAGCCATAGCGAAGCGAAGGTAGCAATAGACAAGAGAGCATTGCGCATTGTGAATTGTAAACTCTGGTTGAAGCTGTATAGTGTCGAAGAGCCATTTCAAAGGCTGAGTTAGTATCCCCAGTAGTACACCAATGTATGTTATGATGAAATGGAAATGGAATGAGCCTATGTATGTACGTGTATTATGTTTTGAGTTATCAAGGTAAGTTGGACCACCAAAAAAAATCCACAAAGTCAAAGTCAGACGGAGGACTAAGTTTTAAGTTTATTTGAGCTCTGCATATAGTATCCATATATGTACATGGCGAATATTATTTCTATAGCAAAGTTAAAAGAACATTATAATAGACCTATGTATAAAGCCACCAAGTACGAAATGAATATATTATGAAACATTTGAGGATCTGTAGTTATTAGCAGGTCTCATTTTTATTTAAGACCTTACCTTACGTTTCCCCACCAACAATTTACCTTGCTTGTATTACTCATGGTAAAATAACTAACTAACTATGTACATAACTATGTATTAAGTGAGGCTCTTGTAGAATCGACGAGATTAGGGAAGCTAAATTTGTATTTATGGTACCACATAGACACGCCAATATGTATTGAGGTACTAATTGCGAGTAAATTTTGTTGTCAAAGAAGGCAAAATGTGTTACGTTCTATACGCCACAGGCTTACTAGTTACCTATGTACCTACATAGATTTAAGCATGCAGTCACAAAATACATAAAGTAACCTGGGGTAGGGTATGCCTATAAATTAAGTAGCTTACAAAGTATAAGGATCATGAAATTTTTGCATGAGTTTGCAGAATGAGAATGAGCAGAGGCTTCAGCTGAGCTAAATATATGCAGGTACATGGCTAACCATAATAATTATTGTATAATATGTTTCTGAAGATTCAAAATACGCTATCATTTGTTTCCACAGAAATGCAAATAATCCTCTTGTTCTGTAGAAATTTCCCAATAAACTGCTTACTGGTGTAGGTGAAAACATGTAGGGATGTCACCGTTTCCCTGTACCGAAAAAGGTAATACATACATATATATGACGATTTGCACTTTGGGAAAATGTCAGATAGCATAATCTGCAACTTCAGTATACTTGCATACAACATTATTTGCATCATTGAATCTTCTGTAAGGGACCAGCACAGAATAAATAAGGCACAATTTATTCTTCTATCTGTATACCTACCTACACAATTCTTTCTACTCGCCGGTCTTCGGTCTTGTTATATTTTGCTGCATGCCACCAGCACTGCGTATATGTACCTACCTATACTTCTATTTACTGCTGCAAACTTGTAATAAGGTAGGTACATAGAAAAAGCATGCATGGCTGTGTAAGCCTGTAACGTTGTTAAGTCTTTAAAATCATATGGAGTATATCTGGGATCCATGTTTATATAAATTGTGTAGGCATTACATGAATGATGATGCATGGATACAGATTGGGCTCTATAGCGTCTATCTCATCCGTCTAGCTCTGTTCTTTCCGTCTGTAGAGTTGTGCTTTTGTGTCAAGTGTTGAATACTATTATCTTATAACCGCACAACAACTTACACGTGTACTTAAATACTTTTTATTTCCCCTCTAATTATGTATATATGGGTCTGCTATGCCTATAATTACAGTATCTACCCATCTACCTTACTTTTAATACTTATATGACTCCTTATACTCGTTATACTACCACTACCTACGATTTGGTGGTAGTTTTGGTACAGACAGCACTGTCAGTGTAAACTTGAGCAGAATAAATACTGCCGCTTCAACTTTTTATCTTTGCTTGTAAATTCTGTCTATGTAATTATTACATTGTTTTCTACATCCTTACGCCTTACGCCCTGAGTGTATACCACAAGTATACTACTTGCTATAGGCATGTTCATTGTGCATGTAACTATAACTAATGTATTTGATGTTCTACTTCTATCCCTCAGCCCTCAGTGTCAGTCCTTTCATATAATGTGTAGTAGTTGTATTGGACTTATTATTATTATTAGTGAGTGTGGGTAAAGTATGCAGTATGTAGAGTTATGAATGTTTCCTATAGATATAGGTATAGGTACCTAGTATACTTGAGCTTACTTGTGTATGCAGTAGTAGTATGCACGTACAGTGCAAAAACAAAAAAAAATGGAGATATCTTACGTTATGACTGTGTTCTGTAAAAGGAAACCCAACCGTGAGAATCTATTTCATATCTTTACGTACGTGTACCCACTATGAATCCATGAGTAGGTTGAGAGAAGTGAAATAATTACTTGGAAGTTTTGTGTGGCCAAGACAGGATTACTTAGACTTTGATATGTTTTGATGGATATACAAACGAGAAGTGTGTGTATAAAAATCTATTGTAGAAATGTAGACATATATATAGCGTTCATTTACACAATATAGATCGTATATATATTATATATTAATTGGCTTCCTATAGGTCATAGAAGTTATTTGATATGACGGCTCCTACACACTTTACCACACCAAGTACAATGCTCATACCTATATTTTGTTTTTAAGGTCAAATCTGTAATAATATTTTTATATTTTTTTTTGTTGATGCTAATTTTATTCGTAATCATATTCCCATAGTCCTACTAGCAACTTCAACTTCAACTTGAACGATAATATGACCGAGCTCAGCTCCAATGTCCATATCACTATCTCGGTTACAGCCTTTAAATATCGGTAATTGTGTATAAATATAGAGAATGTGGATGCTTCCATATAAGTTGTAACATTATACGAACGTGAACGTGTCATAATGAGCCAGTCCAGCCAGATACTCAGTCAGAATCAGAATTTCCATGCTGTGTGATTTTGCGGATATAAGTTTCAAGAGATTTCCATTAACAATTAAACAGGGAGCATGTAATAATTACTTAATTTTACACATTTATGGTCTATTGCAGTACACTCATATCCGAGCTGGCGTGTTTCCCCAAGACTGTGTAGCTATAGATGCCTATACATATCTGCTCTGCTCTCATCTTGTGTCATAAAAGCAGACGCATCTTATCTTCAAGTTCTTCATCCTATGACCTCCATACCCTCCACCACCAGACATTACTACTTTTCCATTTCCTTTCCATTTAATTATAATTGTATTGGCCATTTTTAAATTTCATGCTATCATTCATTTTTCGTTCTTCATACTGCACTGCCTGTAGAGACATCCCCATCTAAACCTGTTTTAAATTTCCAAAATAGGTATCCGAAAACACTTAATTTGAGCAGGGAGCATGACTAAATCATGTGCTTGAAATATCAACGTTCCACTCAAGTAGACGCTCCACAGAAATATAAAAATATGTTTAGTACATGTAACATAGTAAAAGCGATAAAGACAGATTTAATACCTAATTATATATACACTTGCTATAGGTATTATTATTTTGTGCAGACATCTATCTACATTTTGAATTTTGAGAATAAAAATTTATTCGATGACTTCCAGCCTCTCCTGTTCGTTGAGCATCGATAGCTTGCGGTAGTACTTTTAACGTTGTGGGGTGGAATGCAGTTGTACACCTGCGAAGGCAAATGTCGAATTACTTGTCCCAAATCTAAAGGATTTTCCCCTCTAATTATTAAAAGAGGTCATGATGCAAGAAGAGCAGTGCAATGGAAATACTAATCAGAATGTTAGTATACTTCTCTAAGGTTAGCTCGACCAAAATTTACAAATATTTTGCAAACAAAGTCAAATGGTAATAATTATAATTATGGTAATGATGAAGATGGAGACTCAACTCTGATCTGACAAAGAAATTTCAGTTTTATGATATCTTGTTCCATCTGCAATTCAGCCTAAGCAAATCTGTTTTTGCTCTGTCAAAAAACAATTGCGTGTATACCGTCATACTTAGGTAGGTATACAGTCTAGGCTACAAACTGAGGGAATTGGGAATACTTGTTTGCTGATGAGCTGATATATTATGCATACTAGTGCTTCAAGTATGCCCAATAAAATTGAAAAAGTATTACAATTACAGAATGACAGACATATACATGTGTGCAAATCCTTGTCGTAGGCTCTTATACAATGTATGAAAGACATTAAAAAAGTGAAGATCATGTCAGATCAAGATCAAAGAATCAAGTTGAGTCCCATAAAGTCATAAGAGAACAAGCATAACAAGAACAATCAACGAGTTTATGTACTACATACATATATATGCATCTACCCACACGGAGTTCGATAAAAAAGGGCACAATTCTGATCACAGACTGGAAGCAATTATGCGATATTGTGATACATTTTATTCTCTACAAGTGACAGAATCTTTAGCTTTCTAGCAACTTTGTATGGAGCAAAATATGTAGGTAGGTGCATACATGGTTCAATTGTATATGTGTGAAGTAGTTTGGTCTAGGGCCTTGTGCAAGCGGTGCGGTGGATTCAATGGTGAACTTTCAAGTGTAATTCAAAATAAATGTGAAATTGGCAATTAGTTTTATGTTAGTTGAGGCTAGCCAGTGCGTGGTATGGAATTCAGTACTCAGTTCAATGATCATTACGTATATATGACTCTGATTTCTTTCGTATACACATTCAAGTTCACATAATAAAAATACGATGTTAAGTAGGTATGCATGCAGCAATGTGCAGATTCTTGGGTGGTTTGCAAATCTCAAATCTCGGCACATAGCACAATAGCACATACATACATGTAGGGACCGATAGAATGCCTGCACGCTAAACTCCTTGAAGCTGTAAATGGCAAATGTATTCAAGCTCTCAGCATTTCGTCTCTTTGTATTCTAACCTTTTATGCATTTGAATTCGCCATTCGCACAGACAGATTAGAAGAAAGACTGATCACTGAGCGTAGAGCAGGGAGAAGGTCGTTGTAGAAAACTAATTCACCTTAACCTACGTAATTACCAAGGTACACCTATCCCACGTTAGTTCGCATTGTTCATTCCTCCTTTGCTCCTTCGTATCCTGATAGGGATGTGGGATCATTCTGGACGTAGTACTTTGGAAATCATGTAGGAATGCATACAAGAATTTAAGCCCTCAAGAAAGCATCCTGACGAGTCGTACCTACATGACTCGTCCTTTAAACATGGTGTTTTAAATGGTAATCTCTTTAAAATTAGCATTAGCTCGTTCACGTATGAGCTGTGAGAGCCGTCACAGGAATGACAGTGACAACCTGGAAACTTGGTAAATTCTACAAAAATGTTAGACAGAAATATTTCTCTTGAGATTGTTTTTGAGAAATATCTTAGCAAACATTAAAAACGTGAATTGGAGTTTTTACAGTGCCCATTGCAATAGTTGCATGCCGACCAAAAATGTAAAAATCACCAAGTTTAAAATGGTACGAATCAAGAGAACATCAGACTTTGTCACAAATTATATTTTTTAATTACAAAATGCATACTAGTGACTAGCATTAATTAATAATTTATTTTCACTATTTATTCCAAATACTTTAGTAGATAAGGATACCAAAATCGTGTATCAGTAAATACCAAAGTTTACAAAATGCTACCACATTCACTTGCTCACATATGCAGGTATTATTGAAGAATTTATGCTACAACTAATTTCACTACAGATATACATATATATATATATATCCTAGGTAATGTGGGCTTTAAAGATTTTTTTTATGTGTGAGTAGAATACGATTGTGCTATGGATGCATACAGTGCAGTGTACACTTGGACTTTGTGGTTCACAGGCAAAAGGCTCATGATACGTGAAATATTTCTATTTTAATATGAATACTAATGAAATGATGAAAATATGATTAGGATTTTTCATGTGTAAGAGGACGGTTGATTATGGACGGTATTTAGACGTAGACGAGTGATACATTGCATTGTGTAGAGAGAAACTGAAAACATTTTAGAAATGAACAAGAACGTAAAAAAATGGTAACCTTGAGAAGAGAATCATTGGGTCATTGATTCGAAACTTTATGCTCGTTTGTGCAGATAGGTTAGGTACATACACTATTACACTACCCATGAAGCGTATTATATACTTTGGAAATTAATGTTCTTTCTCAGTCACAATTCTGATTCCCACTAAGTCTAGAGTCTCAAGAGATATTATTGGGGGGAAAAATGTAACATCGTAATCACGTTTAAATCAAAATGAAAAAAAACATGGGTTGACCATAATCGTATATTTATATTATTATGTACTTAAGATTATGTTATACATTGAATTGCTGAATGATTTTCAATTCTGCAAGGCAAGGGCACCTTGGTTTACTTTTTTTCCTTCTTCTTCTTCTTCTCTTTCTACGTTTACGTGCTACAGATACTACTGCAGAATCAGAGTCTGATCCATCAGATGATAGCTCCATGCTTGCCATTGCTTACCTTCATTTTTTACTTTTTTTTATGCATTCCATGATTATGATTACGAGTGTGTACTCGCCCAGACTCCTACTTCTGGTTTGACTGTAGGAGACGGAATACATGAAGGAACAATAAATATGCAAGTTAAAATCAATGTAGCTACTTCGCTTTTAGTTTACTAATGCTAGGTTAGTTGAGAAAAAAAAACCATTTCCATTCCTTTTAATCAAGCTTGATGTTACTAATCAACATCTCTCAAAGGTCATTAAACAAGAATTTGATTTATTCTTCATTTTTCACACGTTTCTCTTTCCATAGTCAATCAAGTTTATTAATATTATGACTTGGTAAATTGTTCACCAACTTTTTCTAGGAAATTACCATTTAATCAAACTAGTCATTTTTACTTTTTACAATTTTTATCATGCTTACGAGCTATTTGCATTAATTCTATTACTATTTTATCAAGTGGGTTTGCTTTCATATGATTTTGACGGGAAAAGTCAGGTACTACATTACACTACGTAATGCCTATTCGAACAAGTCTAATTCACTGTATGAGGATTCAAAAAACCCAGCCGAAACAATAAATTATTAACATAACTAAAACCTTTAATTTAATTTAACTCAGGGTCAGAACAGTATTACACGTTATTAATTTGATAAATTCTATAAAACCATTCTGTATAATATATAACAAGGATTTGTACCATTAACTACATTCATTGGCCTATCATCTTAGGGTGTCAAAGTCCTGTGCTTAACTAAGTTTGTTTTTGCTTTCTGATCCAAGTTTGTGAAATGAAATGCTTCATATTTCCTAGTACATCCTTGTATTATGTTGTACTAGATTAGATTAATAGCTACGGATGAAATTCTTGAGGATTGAAACTCAACTTATAGTTAGTTTTGGGGTAAAATCGTAAAATACTGGCACTTATCAACAACACAGAGGTTTTATCTCCAACTAGAATCGGAAAGGATGATCGTACACGCTTACGCACATTCATACACTAATTCAAGTTGAAATTCCTCACATTAATATTTTAAATACCTAACTACCTAAAGACAGAATTCTTATCGTATTATTCGATGTTTCGAAAGATTGCATTTCCTTATACAAGGAATATTTGACAGGAATTTTGGGACTGAAAGGTTTTAATTAAAACATAAGGTATTGATGTTTTTGATCATTTGATAATTTCTAGTCTCATATAATAATTTATATAATTGTTAAATGTGCAATATTATTCATATTTGATGAAGATTTTACCATTTACATTTATAATTGTTTACATTATAATTTAATTAAGTTTAAAAAGACAAGTGAGCTGAATTGCTTTCGATGGCGTTCAGCATTGAAAGTTCTGAGACAGTCTGCAAGAGCAAAAATACGAGGGAATTTTGAATGCTAAGCCTTTCGGTGATTCTGGAACTTCGGACTTTGGTTGTTCGTTAAATCAGTAATTCCGAAGAAATTCGGATAATTTCGATTGCTTTCTTTTTATTACTAGTAATTTTTAGTAGTTTAAGTGTTCATAATGTTTAGAATATTTTCGGAAGCCTTGCCAAAGCTTTCAAGTTCGCTCAGTCAAAGCAGAAAATTGTTGGATTGTTGTTCAAATGCACCCTTAGAACTTTTAGGGTTTCATAGGAATTTGGGGACGGTTTCCCGGTTCCAGTTCGAGAGGAACTATCAGTTGTGGAATAGTCATAATGCGCTTTGTTCACCAGCCGGAAGTCTGTTAGCAAGTAGAAACTACAGTAATTATGTAATCAAATGGGAAGAAAGAAAGAAACGGAGACCGCCACCCCCGAAAGATGAAACTGCTCACTGGCCTGGCTACATTCATGAAGAATTTCCACACCAGGGAGATAATGAAGTAACAAGGGCCATCACTCAAAGTAAGTCAATTCCTCCTTCCATCAAAATATATCATTTATTTCTATCAATAGTTTTTAAATTTTAAAATTGATTGCCTATTTTTTGTTCTGCTTCTTTCATCATTTCAGATGTGCTTGGTAAAGTAAACACTCAGATACTAGAGCAAAACCATGGCCGTCTTTTTGCGGTGATTCAAGTAACTGGAAAGCAGTTTAAAATAACACCGGAGGACATAATTATAGTTCAAGGATACTGGGCACCTGCTCCGGGAGATAAAATACGACTTGAAAAAGTATAGTTTGTTGTACTTTTCATCAGCTATAAAATGACAGATTCAGGGCTGGGCTACTGTAATCAAAGGCTTTGTTTATATTCAGCTTCATTTACCGTTTACTATTTCCTTTTGTAGGTTCTTTTAGCCGGAAGTTCGGATTTTACATTATTAGGGCGACCGATGCTTCCAAGAGATTTGGTTCGAATTGAAGCTACTGTTATTGAGAAAACTTTGTCCTACACAAAACTTCACTTTGTAATGAAAAAGAGAAAAGATTTTCATCGTCTAAAATGTAAGTTTAAAACTACCGGACTATTCAGTCAATTCATGTTATTGTGTGTTGGAATGCCCAAGCCTTCGACAGGATTTTTAAGCATTTTTGTATATTTAAATTTTACAGTTTACAAAACGCCCTACACCATGCTCCGGATAAACTCCATTGAATTTGATGGACTGGTAGGGGAAAATAAAGATGTTGAAGGAGTACGTCCTACCATACTCTAAACTTCTAGTGTTCTAGTATAAATCAATAAATTTAAATTTAGGTGATGTACGTTTATACGTTGACATAATAAATGTGACTCTGTTTCATTTAGCTGCCATTAGTTTTTGCAAACATGTAGTCAAACTTTTGTTTATTATTATCATTTCATTAACATAATTTCGTGCTCGAGCGGATGGATGCAAAGTTTTTTCAGTGTAAATCAAAACAAGTAAATACCATTTTTATGCATATTCAGTAGCTCAATTTAATAATTAAATACGTAAAAATACTTCAGATAAAAATACTTTCAATACAAATAGGTCAAATACAAATTTTGAGTACGATTGGTGTGATTTTATAGTACTGATCAAGCAGACGTAAAACAGAGTAATTTATTCCCTTAGTAAGAATCCTTCTTGGCTTTCGCCCCACGCAGACAGCTTTTATTTTTGGTCCAGAAACGTCGAAAATTTGTTTCTGGACTACTTCATTTTAAATTTTATCAACCATCCCCACAAGCGCAATCCCGCCTTCATTATCGGCTCTGTAAAAGAACATAAATTACTACTATATACATACTTTAAAGCTTAAAATTCAGAAACCGAAAAAGAGAATCAATAAACCTTGGTCATATAAACCAAGGGATTTTAGCATGTAGGAAATTCATGAATGAGTGTCACTATTTATTTAAGCAAAACATGCAAATATGTAGGTAAGAGTCACTGGATCTGCATGAGAAACATACCCATTCTTAACGTTGAAAGTTCTTTAAAGGTTTCATGCCATTATGAAAGCACAGCGGACCTAGTACGAGTACAACCTGGACTTGGAACTGGGCTTACTCGCTCTGAACAACAACTGACAAAACACAGAACGTTACTTTAGTTATAAGTTAGTTAGTTTTAAAAATACTTCTGAAAACGCAACATAATTACGTAAAATGTAGCTGTACATTCAATAGGTGTTGTGTTACTGTTATTTTCTGGTTTTGTTATCTAAGCTCCCAAGAAACATATTCTTACAACTACCATTATGGAAAAACTGATATTATCGGAAGTTATATCTCAAATGCTCCTACTGAAAGCAAGCTCGGACAAACTAGAAAATAGTGTTTTATACCTATGGATTTCCTTAACTTCCTTATATCCCATCAGAAGCTTCATACACTCGCACTCCTTCCATAATCTTAAATTTCTGATTTACAAACAAAAGTAAGTTGAACTGCTGTGCTATGTGGGATAAACGACAATTGTGTACAAATAGAGAAAGCCTTTTATTCAACTAAAACATATGTGACAGGCAGAATCGCCGGAGTAGCCGGAACGAAACACAAGGGGGGCGCAAACCACTAAATACACTGGCAACCGTTGGCTATTGAACAAAAGTGACACAACGGACTCACTTGAAAAAATACAACTTTGTATCTATACAGCAGTTAGTTTATATTCCCCTAATGAATTTTACAATCCTAACCAGGACCATGGGGTGTCTAACACATAATTACATGTAAGTATTTTAAAATAACTAGGTACACCCCTACCTAATACTGAAACCAAACAAGCATCCAACCATTTGTTTACAAATTTAAAAAAAAATAGTTAACGTCAACTGATGCACCTACTTCACATCTACTGAGTCTTACAAACACTAAAATACAAAACTTTAAGTGCTTAATATAAATGCACAGTTAACTAAAAAAACTAACGGCCCCTAAAATAGTAGAATGCTTCCAGTAAATTTTATTTCCGTATAGTATAACTATTATCGGTTGCATTAGTATCTTAACGGTTTGGATTTGACCTAAGATCTCTAAAACAAAAAAGACCCAACAGACTGACCTCATCCCTCACTTATGTTTGTCGTACGACTTATTCCATACAATGACATAGATAATTTATTAGTAATACCATGTAGAGTAGGTGTGCCTAATTGCGATAAGGACTTAATTGTGATAATCTCTCACTAGAGACTGGTTTTCAAACCGATCACGCTATAAATTACACACAATCTTCTCAACGGCGGATAGTATCAAAAATAAAAAAGGCAGATGATTCCACCGAATTTTTCCAATTAAAATGATGAATTATCACAATAATTAAGTTCTTATCACAATTAGGCACACATAACCTAGGTATAACCATGTGCTGGTAGCCGGTACGGATCCTTATCTTCAGTAGGAACACAAAATATACGTAGGGGTACACAAAACAATTATTAAAAAATATTTCCTAACGATTTTGGAAATTATTACAGTTACATAAGTACTCACCTTATTTTTCGATCCAGAAAGGAACAGAATTCGTAGTAAATGTTAATGTCAACAGCTCCGTTAATAGATTGTCAGTCGTCCAAGGGTGGCAGTTACGTACTACAATAAATGAAAAAAGGAAAATAAATTAACTAAACAAGAATTACAATTACAGCTACAGCTATAATATCTGTCAGAGCAGCGGGTACTGGATGGAGTCTTTATACACTATGCCTTGAACCAGGTGCACTTTAACTCATTCACCCATAAACAACTGTGGCATTTAATGATGCATCATATTATATACCCACTGATACAGGTTGGTTTATTTCTGTCGTCATTTACAAATTGTGTTACAAATTCCGATTAGCTTACTAGAGTACCTAATCAAGTACATTGATGGAGCGGATATTATTTTTAACCTGAGAAAGTACCGAAATACAGTATTCAAATTCTCCTAAATCCCTGAATTCATTGTCAAAGCTCACAATTCTAAATTGCAAGGTCCAAGTGCGCCCGTGTACGCTTATTACATACAATTAGTAATAGAAAAATGCTTTGTCAGTCATTTATTAGCATTTGCATTTACTAGTATATAGCCAAAATAGAAGTACTAGTATAAAATACTTAATTATAAGAAATACTTAATTTACAATTAGAAAAAATTGTTAAAACAAAAATACCTGTGTTTACCTTCCATTTACTAGTCAAATTCAAGAGAAACGACGTCACAGCCGAAGAGATCACATTTACAGATTTACAACAACAATCCAATGTGAAAGTAAATCTTTAGCGCCTTCATCCACTCAACCAATGAAGACTTTGGATGCCTTCAACGTGTCTTCCTTCCCCTTTCCATTCCACTTCAGACTCGTTCAACACAGATCAGATCTACTTCTTCATTACCTGACTTTGATTGAAGAGACTTTCTATTTCTAGTAGCATTCACTAGTGCAAGGAAAGGACATTATTTTTGTGAGTATACGTATCGGAAAAATTGAGTGGTTAGTAGTGGTTACTGGTTACAGTTAAACTCGCTAATCTCGCTACACATTTTGTCCTTTTGCTTTCTCATTTGTGAGACAAGTAAATCCATTTCCATATGGTTTTTTCCCAGGGTCGAAACGTCAAAGGTAAGTCCTTCCACAAGGAATCATTTTTGTATTAATTTTCGATTTCAACTCTGTTTCAACATTCGTAATTTTAGTTCAGTAGTTCAGTTATAAGTAATACATAGTGTAAAGTAGTACCATATGCCATATTGAACGTTATGTTTGGAAATTCTTTGATTTTTCGAAAAAGTAACGTAATTGTAAACTTTTTTTTTGTACTTCCCCAGCGTGACTACTAGATTAGACGAAGGAAGAAGAGTAGATGTTGTTCGGGTAATAGAAACTCACGTCATTCGTCATCCGTGTACCTCGTACTTGCTGTTTTTTTAAAAATTTCTGCCAGGAGCCTAAATTTTGCAGCGTTCTTTAGTCATGGGGTACAATTTAATTATGACATGATTACTAATAATTTTAGTAACTAACATTATTTATTCCATAATTGTCGAATATTTGAGAATAGATTTGAATCGGAGGACAGTAATTTACTATTGTTTGATTTGTATAATGTGTTCCAGATCCAAAGTTACTTTCAAGATTATTTTAACATCGGACCCTAAACTTCCTTTTAAAGTGTAAGTATATTGATATTTTCATTGCATTTACACATTTATATGATTAACGTATTTTTACAGCTACATTTTTTTCTGCAGTGTGCAATATGCATATTAAGTCTGTTATTGTCGTATTATTGCTTCCCACTATTGCTGCATGTGTTGTGTGTGCAAACTATAAAATATCTGTCAAGTTAAAAATTACGTAGTGCAAGGTTGCTGCATCATGTGTGTGTATGTGTTTCGTGAAAGTTACGTAAGCTTTCAGAAAGCTTAGCATGCTAGAAAGTTATTGTATGAGGCAGACTGCGTGAGGGTAGTACGTAGTTTCTGTGGAAGTGATGGAATATTTGTGACACAGAATAATTATTATTATTGTATTACATTTTTATTAACTAAATAAGAAGAGAGCGGTGAAATATACTCGGCTGGAATCAGAGGAAATCTCTTTTTAAAATAATGGATCCCAGCAAAAGAAAATCGTTGTCGTTAGCTGAAGAAGCACAAATTAACATAGAAACTGCCATGAAGGAATTCTATCAGTTTTCGGAGAGTACATTACCTTCAGCACTGAAAAGTTCGGCATGGTGTGAAGCCAATGTGAAAGATGCCTTTAAACAAGCCCAACGTTGCGAGTACTGCTGTGCCCAACTCCCCCACGAGATTCTCGAAGCACAGCTAAAACTTCGGGAACAGTGTCAACCCTTTTCCATAAGTGGATATGAATTAAGTGTAGACTTTTATTCAAAAGCGTCCCAAATGCTGTTTTTGAATTTTTTTCAAAATCCTGATATATCATTGCAAGTGTTACAGATTGTGAATCAGGAGTACGAGTCTCTGTTCGGTGTTAATAAGCTGCATTTGATGCAGCAGAAATTTCAGCACTATTTAAACACAAATGACTCACTTACAAGCTTCCTAAAAATTGAGTGTCACCCTGCTGCTGCCATTCAAGTTGAAGCTCACATAATCGTGGAACAGTTGAAAACCATACCTGACAGTTACAAAATTAAGCTTAAAATCAAGTCTATGCTTAGTACAGGTCGCAATAAATACGCCCGAATGATAGTTTACATGCTTGTGAACGACAGTTGTACTTTTGTCAATGAAATAGTTGATATATTCTCAGAGATTTTCAAAAATCTCGACGGAACCTGGAACAATGCCAAGGCGACTTCTATCATTTTCTACACGGATAAAGACGTGCTCACTGAAGCTTGCTTGAAGCAAATCAAAAACTCGTCTGATTCAACGTCCACATTATTGGAGCTTGTGTATGACTGGTTGAATGATATTTCTAAACCAGCAAAGTTTGTCCAAGACACTAATGGAAATGATTATGAATGGGACATTGGTGAATTGGGAGTTCGATTTCAAGATTTTGAAGAACTATTGAGATTGTTTGCAAGATCTGAGGATGTTTTAAATTGCTTACGTTGTTTGATGGAATTGAAGCCACCACATAATTCATTTTTTTGGGATCAACTTTTATCTCAGTGCTGAACATCTGCATATTAAATGCCGTCACGATTTTCATGTTTTGATAGGTCAATTGAAGGCTTAGTAATTATAGTGTAAGATATTATCCAGTAAACGCCTGTCAACATTTTGTAAATCTAAATTAGTTGCTTTTGTTATGTGCCTTGGAGAGTTAGGTTTAAATTCCTTTTTTAACATTGATTATATCAACTGAATACTGAGTTACTAACTTGCCTAATTGCCCGGTGATTGTTTCTCTAACAGTTTGAGCGTACCTGAAACTACACCATTTACAGCGGTTCTTAAATTTGCTGCAGAAGAGTTTAAAGTTCCACCAGCAACTTCAGCTATCATCACTGACGATGGTATTGGAATCAACCCACAGCAAACTGCTGGTGAGCTTTGATTTCCGTTTTTCAGTATCTACGGTGTAATTAATTTTATAGTAAAAAGTGTTTTCAACTTTTCCAGATTATTTATGTCATATACTATATGTGTAAGCAATGCGCAGACCAGTCGCAGTGTTTCTGTTAAAATGTTTCATAAATGTTTTTGATTTACTTTATTTTTAGGGAGCGTTTTCCTCAAGCATGGCTCTGAGCTTCGGCTTATACCAAGAGACAGAGTAGGGGCCATTACAAGATGTGTCCAGAACAATTTTTGATTTAGTTTCAAGTTTATTGTATACAACAACGCTATAAAAATATGTGAATTTTACGTATGTATTTGTTTCCATAATTTTCATTTCAGTTGTCACAGTAAATACAGTTTATATATAAATTTGTCAAAACCAACTTTTGTAACAAACTGCTTTTTACACGACATGGTGCGTATAATTATAATTACTCAAAGCGAGAACGTATAACTTAATTATTAAGTTCTAAAAAAAATGCAGTATGTACTGTTTCCGGAAATTAAAACAAATGTGAATAAAAGGATGCGTGTTCAGTACGTAATTCTTAAAAATTTTGAAGAGCATATTAGCTTCCTTATTATGTTGAATAAATCCTAGAGTACCTCATAATTAGTAATTAATTAAGCTGGTATACACATGATCCATTTTCGGGCACATAACCATTTGATTTTTGCCTTTTCAGTAGTTTAAAAAATAGTGAAATATAAGGTAGGTATTCAACAAAGGCAATAAATTTCTGTATCACTCACTTTGTGTGCATATTACTTTTTAATGGCATGAATGGCACGCGTAAAAACAGTAAACACAATCAAGTACATATAGAGTTTGTCAACTCCCTCACTTACATACACGTGAAATTGATTACATTCATTAAATGATTTGGTAAAGGAACGTATTACAAGGCAAATTTCGAACGTTTGAATTAATCATCCATATGGTTTTAGTTTCAATCAAAAAATAAATTTTCGTAAAATCTAACTCCTTCAATAGATTCATCACGACAAGCTTTTCCCAGACTTTCGGTAAGAAATAAACTATGCTTTGCCAAAAGGAACGGAATATTCGCATGAGTTGCGTATTCTTCCGGGGTCAGTGAGTAGCGGTCTTCCAGCTAAAAGCAAAATGACATTTTGAGTGTTTTAATGTCAAGGTTTTGATATATTTTTTCTAATAGGTAAAAATGAAAAACGACAAAACACACGCACGAAAAAAAGAAACAAGTCTCACCAGTGAAAGGGTCGTCGCGACACACACATCATCGCTAAATGACTCATGCTGCAAAACTTTGACTTTACTAGCAAATTCTCGTAGTTGGATCGGTAATTTTAATTTTTCTAAAGCATGACAGGCATGCAGCAGATCCTCGGGAGATGCTAATTCCACACCTCTTGCACGATTCAGCCGACAGAAAGCTTCCACTAAACTCATCATACCACCTACTTCCTAAAGGGAAACGGAATTGTTTTTCTAAAACGTTATTGCTACTAGAGTTATATAATTTGATAATTTAAACTGTAATAATAAAAGAAAAAAAAGTAAAGAAAACATTTAACACATATACTATATGCTACCAATATAAAGATTTCACTTACTCTAACTTGATCACTTAAAGCGTTTGACAGTTCCGTAGCCAATTTCTCGAAGTAGATATTACCATGGCCGTATTTTGCTTTAGTCACTGGATCCTTTATACCTAATCTAAGTAAATGCTGTCGGAACTGGACTGTTTCATCATCCGATATATTTCCTTGCTTATCCTACAGACCCATGGAATTTAATATTTTGATAATTGATTGGTATGTTCCAAACTAAATTCAAACATTCACGTATTTAACAGTTCAGCATGTATTATTATTATTACAATAATGTATACCTTGATTTTATTGGATATCGTATTTGCTAACTGAACCATTGGTTTCGCCATTTCTATTAATGAATTTATATCATGAAATGCTTCCGATATATTTTTCTCCGTCTGTCTTGCTTGCTTCTCCAGTTGCCTTTCTATGCCAACGATTCCAGCTCGAAATCTTCCCCCTGTATTCGGAAGCAATGGCTTATCCCATCTTTTCTCCTCCAGAGCCTGCTGGAAGTACTTTGCGAATTCATCGCATCCCCCCATGGTAAAAACTAATTTTATAACGTTCACACCTAATGACGGAAACGGGCTTTGACCACTGCAAAACAAGATAAACGATTAAGAAAATAAGTTCATCCTCTCTACTCCAGCAGTATATTATGGTAGTAACACCCAAGTCAGTTGGACGCTATATTACAGCACCTAACTCGTAACCATGGTCCAAAGGACTTTGATCATACTGACATAAAAATAAAACTGGAATGACACTTCCTCGTTTAACTTAATTATATTCAATATTGGGTTAACAATCTGTCAAACTCACTGCAACCCCGGGATTCTCTGCAAGATCACAACTATTTTCGGAGTTTTACTCCGACCAAATGAAAAGGATTTATTTGCTACTTTTTCGATACGTTGAACAACTTTTAGATCCATTGAAATTATCATAACCGGATTTTTCCACTTGATTCGATGGGACGTTACTGAAGCAGTTCCACATTCGTATGTCATCTGCAAATCAAATTTTTTAAATATAAGTACAGTACAACCTACTTCATATTTTCTGCCTTTCAAATTACATAATTATTTCGGGTGATAATAGCTAAATACAACCATCAACCCATCATATTCCAGATATTATTTATCAACAAAGCCAAAAGCAGAACCATTGTAGAATATAGTCATAGTACACATACATAGCACAAAGCGCAACTACGAGCATTACATTTAACCTAATATAAAAATAAAAATAATGACAAGTTTCCGAGAAGGACGGAGTTACTTTGACTTTATCTTCTCCACTGTAGAACCGGACCCCATTTTGGACACAAAATACTTCTTCATCATCACGTAAGGAATCGGTAGAGTAATAAAACAGATCCATAGTAAACAAAACCTGGAAAGTGTCCGATCAGCGGAAGAGCACTAATTTGCTCAACAGATTTAAGTAATTTAATTAATTACGGGAATGTTTCTTGACACTTGACTGCTCGCTATGTGTCCGATTTAATCAATCAACAACAAAACAAACAAATAATTTATTAGAATCTAATAAGTTAATCAGTCAGTCAGTCTCAGTCAATTACTTATGTTGTGTGCAGAAGTTCCTGTCACTATCGACTATCCAGTCATCAGAAGTTCGTTCTGGGGATTTAGACTATAACAACTCATAATAATGACAGCTTTGGGTATTTGGATTGCTGAAATGACGTTATTTTAATTAACAGTTTAAATACAACTGCTCTAGTGCACTTATTATGTTACTAGGCACAGGTACAAATAATTTATTGTCGATTAGTCGATTTCGATTTATTTATAGTCAAATAGTCACCAGTCGCTTATTTGCAGAATCGCGCTAGTGTGCAATAGAGTAATATACAGATTTTGGGTACAGCACTTTTACTGATTTGCACCCTATGGCACCAGAACTTTGGATTCTAACTAGTAAGAAGGAGCTTCGAACTATTTCACTTGCAACCTTAACCATTGTTAACTCTAGAACAGCTAACTTTATCAATGGATAAGTGTGTGAAATAGCACTAACCATTATTAAAAATGAGGGTTAGTCCGAACGATTGTTAAAGTTACATGCGAAATCAGGGTCTTATAGTTTGGGCCGTACTGCTAATTAAGTTTTAAAAAAGCCATAATTAATTAGCGAAAGCGCTTTAATTAATATATTAAAGGGCCTTCTGTAAAAGTGGGTATATTAAGAGCTGTAAATTTTTCACACTGTGTCCCTTTAATTATGCTCTTTAGTCGCCTTAAAGTACTTTTGATTCAAACTTCCAAAACTTCTCTGATGCTTATTTGTTACTGTAAAATGGTTCATTCCAATGCAAATCAGAATGAGACTGATCGAAGACTAGTTGAGTGTCAATGGTTTCTTTTGGTAATAAGAGCAGCCACAGTACGACGGTATTTTTAATATTCGATTAAGTACTTAATTACATTCATGTCACCTGGTGCTGGTGGAATGAGAAACTTAAATTATAAGTAGGTACTTTTA
>JAQFZC010000239.1:0-64016 GCA_034695205.1 Dicyrtoma fusca | reverse complement strand
AACTAGTAAATTACACTTTTTCAAAAGGGTCAAAACTAGTAAATTACACTTTTTCAAAAGGGTCAAAACTAGTAAATAACACTTTTTAAAAACTGTCAAAACTAGTAAATAACACTTTCAAAAGGGTCAAAACTCGTAAATTACACTTTTTCAAAAAAGTCAAAACTAGTAACCAACACTTTTTCAAAAGGGTCAAATCTAGTAAATAACACTTTTTCAAACTGGTCAAAATTAGTAAATTACACTTTTTAAAACTGGTCAAAACTAGTAAATGATACTTTTTCAAAAGGGTCAAAACTAGTAAATTACACTTTTTCAAAACTGTCAAAACTAGTAAATAACACTTTCAAAAGGGTCAAAACTAAAGAATCACACTTTTTCAAAACGATCAAAACTAGTAAATAACACTTTTTCAAAACGACCAAAACTAGTAACACTTTTTCAAAGGGGTCAAAACTAGTAAGTAGCACTTTTTCAAAACTGTCAAAACTAGTAAATAACACTTTTTCAAAACGATCAAAACTAGTAAATTACACTTTTTCAAATCAATCAAAACCTTTAAATAACACTTTCAAAAGTTCAAAAAACTATAAATTACCATTTTCAAAAGCATTCAAAAGTAAGTATAGGTATATGACGTTTCGAAAATGGTAAAGTGTTTATTCCATGCAATGCATTCCCCATTTATTTGCAAAGTGTGCAGAAAATTGCATAGTGTGGATTTTTATACCTTCGCATAATTCATGAAATCATGAATATTTTGTGGAACAAATTTTAATTTTATTTTTTGAGATTTTTAAATAATGAAAAAGTTTTTTAGAATGCAAAAAAACATGTTTTTCACTGTATTTGAAAAGTACAAAACTCCAACAGATATTTCATTTAACGTAATAATTGAGCTAAAGGCACCAAAACTAATCAAAAGCTTTAAATAACATGTGTAAAAATAATGGGCGCTATAATATTGTGTATCATTAGTGTTTAACAATCCGTCCTAATTGAGGATGAGTTTCCTTAAATGGTTGAAATAAAAGAGTTGTAAAAGAGCAAGATGAAAGTGAGAATGTAATGATTTTGTTTGTCATAATTTAATTTGGGCATTTAAGAGAATGGAGGGTTGAGGAATGTCTCAAATCAAAGGCTTCCCTTTGATGTTGCACACAATTTAGGAGAAAAAAAACAGTTTTTTTTAGGAGAAGGAAATTTTGTCCGTTGGCATTTTAATTGCATGTGAATTTGAGATTTAGCCCATTAGATTAGTTTTACAAGTGAGACTGCAGACTGCAATATAAAAATAAGAGTAGAGAATACATAAAATAAAATGAGAGATGGTCAGGACTGTGGAAATAATGCACTCATTTAAATCTAAAGCCTCCATTTCATTTTCATGGCTCATTTCCCTCCACTCCCTCCCTTCCTTCCCTTTGACGTATATTTCCATCTTTCATTATTATTACGTGTCTGGAGAGCAGAGTGACCTTGGAGCCTTCATCATTATATCCATTGGGGCTTAGCTTGCAAAATGATCTATCTGAATTAATTCCTTAAAGCCTTGCATAAACTTCAAAAAATGCACAAAATGGACAAAATGCACAAAATATGCACGTAAACTTAATTTTCTCATTTATAATAAATAAAAAATGCAGCACACATTTCCCTTCTACGATAGTTTTAAGGGGGCAAACTTTAAAAAACACAACTTGGCCAATTTTGCAGGATTTTAAAAAAAGTACAAATAAAGATACATTTATAAGTTTTTAACCTTTTCGAAACGGTAATTTACACATCTTTTTGAAAATGTTATTTTATAGTTTTGCCCGTTTTGAAAGTGTTAGTTACTAGTTTTGAATGTTTTTGAAAAAATGTTAATTGGTTGTTTTGACGTTTTCAAAAGTGGTGTTTCCTTAAGTTGGACCCTTTTGAAAGTTATATTTCGTTATTGTGGCCCTTTGAAAAGTGTCATTTCCTTGTTTTGATCTTATCGAAAGTGTTATTTCTTTCCTTATTTTGACCCTTTCAAAAATGTTCTTTCCTTATTTTGACCTTTATGAAAGTTTAATTTCCTGCTTTTGATCTTTTCAAAAGTGTGATTTCCTTATTTTGACCCTTTTGAAAGTTTTAATTTGTAGAGCAAAAAATTTTTGTAGAGCAATCTCTCCATGGTTTCTCATACTCGAGTAGGTCAAAACAATACAAACTGTCATGTTTTCAATCTTGCTTTTAGAAAACTTGAAACATTTCCTCGCAACGTACATAGTTTTGACAGGGTTCAAATTGAAACATTTGCCTAGTTTGAAAGGGTACAAAACGTACTATGTATTTACTTACTACTTTGATTTGGTTTGGAAGGCTTCAAAATCTCAATTCATTCCAAAACTGTCTAGGTATTTACATTTTTTGGAAAATATCCTATTCATAGCGTTTTTAAGGATGTTTTTTACATGATTTTGAAGATGCTGCTAGAAGATGTGCTGTAATTATTGCTATAAGAATTTAAGTTAGGACACATTAGGGACGGAGACCGGTTTGCTTCTGCTTCTTAAATGAGGCTGTTCGTGGATGATAACCTGAGGCTGGAAGCGAAGGGAAGTGCAGATGTGGAATTACATGGGAATTGAAGTGACGGAGTGAGCAATTGGAATTCCTCCATAAAAATCCCATTAAATCATCTCCCACCCAATTTCCCCAATTGCATACCTTAATAATGCGTCCTATGCACACAAGTGTAGATGCACCTTATACCAGCAGACCATCACCATTGCTATAGCTATGTGCAGAGTTATAGTTATAGCTATGCATGTAGCTATGTGCATGTAGCTGCATGTAAAAGGATCTTCTGCAGTTTGTATGCACCCAGGATGAGCACTACAACCCGGAACCGGAACACGGACTCTTGAGATTCCGGCAAAAACACTTGTTCTATTAGTTAGTGCTGTGCATACACTCAAGTTTACTTCCATAGGCTTACCCAACTCCAACCTCAGGATACTGCTTATACCTATAAATGTTCACCAACAGACACATCGTTGGTTAAGGTGTAAAATGGCGAGTATCCAATTTGGCTTTTGGCTTGAAGGAAAAACGAAGCGGAGGGAAAATCTAAAATCCAAAGTAACGCATTTTTCCATGAAACCTCAAAAACGGCAGAATATTTATCGCTCTTTCCTAAAAAAGGTAATATTGTACAAAAGGTAATTTTTCTGCCTTTTTTAAAATACAAAACATATTAACCGGAACCTTTCGAACATGCAAAACGTCGATTTAGACTTTTTTATATTTGCAAAACGTCGATGTACATATACTTTTGAAGCATGCAAAACCTCGATTTAAACTTTTTGAAAGCGTACAAAATCTCATGCAGCATGGATATACGAACCACTCTACTTCAGGTGTTTTTTTATGTAATCCATTTTGCCTCTTAACCGCCAAACCGACGATATACATACTTGCTTATTTTATCGTCCATCGAGAAGTAAAATGGTTCATATTTTAAGCCTCATTTTTCTTCTATTAATAGCAGATATAACACAAATACCTAGTACCCGGGAAGCCTTGTAGACACTTGTTTGCCGCACCCCCGTCACGTAGTATTGATTAGTTTCTATTTCTAAGTATGTGCCGTCTACGAGATCGACAGAAAGTTATATTTAGTACTAATTACTTGTGCTACAAAATCTACGTAAGTACATACATGCGTGCTCAAGTTTATTTTTACATACTGTGTCCTTTTAAGCTTTTAAAATGGAAAAAGAAAATTAGAGAATCGGTAAAGACGGATACTAAAACCCAAATTGGAGCCTGAACTGATTCTCTGTAGATTGCAGATACGTCCTTTTGCTTCCCTTTGAAGCTGGAAGACGGAGATGGAGATGACAGTGCGATTCCCAGCCCAATTCCAATTCCAATTCCAACCCAAAAACCCAACAAAAATGGCAAACAATCGTCCACGATTTTTTGTCTTTACTTTTTTTTCCCCCTTTTTTCTTTTCGTGGTCCATTTGGACGGAGTTTTTGGATGCTGCTTGGATGGAAGCTTCGTAGTGCAAGATAATAGAAATTGTCAAAGTCAAGACATTCAGCCAACCATTCATACTATCAGTGGGCATACACTATTCTACCTATATACATATACATAGCTGCTATAGTGCTATGCACTTTGCACTGTCCATTTGGTATAGTGCAGGTGTACAGTGGTAGTGTTTCGTCTGCGTTTAAGGGGATCTTTCAAATACTATGTTGTAATATTATATAGTATTGCTTCATAGAAACGATAATGACGGTGTTTTGTACAGTTTTGGTCAATTAACACATTTCCCATCCTTAGGATGCAAATACGGATTTTGCCTCTTTTCTGAAAAAGTCTAAACGACACACTTTCCTCTATTTAAGATGCAAATATGAATTTTGTCTATTTTGAAAAGATAAAACTATCACGAATTGCTTTTTTTAAAATGTATAATTGACACCAAAAAAGTGCTTTAGAAAATGCTAAATAACCCATTTTTGAAAGCGTCTGTTACACAATCTACGCTTTCGAAATAGGGTTTTGATGTTTCAAAATTTTAGAAGACGCCAACATAACATAACGTGTGTTATCATTGCAAAAAACAATATTTTCCAGCTGCTAAGTCATAATATTGAGTAATTGGTTTTTGAAATGCCATGCACACTATTTGAAGCTTTTTAAGAGTAGAAAAAGTGGTATTTTCTACATTCAAAAATTGGCAAAATGACTTTTTGCCATTTTTGGAAGGGGCAAAGAATGATATCTACATATAGTCTATAACATTTTGAAAGTGCAAACGTTGCTATGAGCCTATGTTTTTACTATTTTAGAAACTGAAAAACGTGCCTTTTACTTTTGGAAATTACATAATATGCTATTTACATGCGTAAGTAGTATAAAAACTTGAACCCTATCATTTTTTTGTTTTTTTCGAAAGCCTAATATTTGTAGAGCCCCATAGGCCAATACATATAAACTCTAGGAATCATTTGTGGCTCTGGCTTTGACTAGTGACTGACTTACCTGAGCCTACGCGAGCGTGATCATCATAAAACTGAACCGTTTACCAGACAATTTAAAGAAATAAAAGAAAAACTCGTAGAGCACTCACATACACGTCTATATCTATCGAATGCCTACTCATCTAGCAATACAATGCACTATATATACACTATAACCTATAACATAAAACTGCAGACAAAACTAAGCTGCTATGGTTGCTGGGCTCAATTGGGCTGCGATAACAAAATACGTACCTACGTACACACAAGTACACACAAACTGCGGTTGTCACTGCCACTGCACTTAGCTATGGGCTCCATCCATAAATGACTTGTAAAAAAAAAGAAAAAGGTTCCAAATTTTTCCAGAAAATTTCCCATTATTGATTTGTGCAGGATTTTGAAAGGAGGTCCGGGGGCCGGGGGCATTTATACCACAAACAAGTTGAGACATAATTTATGGACGGCCCTCTGCCACTGCACTGCACTGTAGCCACTAAATTAAGGAGATCGAACGAGAAGGACTGACTAACTACCTATTGTCTTATTGTCTTTGATTACGTGTGTCTGCTTCTGCTGTGACCTTGGAGACTGGGATAAGGATTTGTCTCGAGAAGTATTGACTCGATTTTGATTTCATTTTCCATTCAATTTGTATGTGATCTTCGAGCAGTGCAGTGCAGTGCAGTCTTGAGCCTCGTCTTGCCCCGCTCTGCTGTCTCTTATGCCCCTTTGTTCTAGCTTTGATCGCCAGTTGTGAGAGCTGGGTCAGAGTCACTCCTCGCATTCATCAGGGATTATTTCACTTGTAATTACAATTTCAGGGATTATCACAGTCCTTAGATTCTTGTAACAAGGCATTAAATACACCACTTTGTAGCTCCGCACCTACTACAGCCATTCATTTTTTTAAAAACACATTTGAGAATTGAGACACAAATCCATGCAATCCCAACCATTATTAAATAGTAATCATCAAAAATAAATATATGTAATTAATACATCATTAATAAAATAATAATCTAATCAGCCAATGTCACATAAAATATCAGTTATTGACAGTCTGGCTTTTAGTGCCTTTACAATTTGTGAAAATACAACCACCGTGTCAGAAATCACCTGTCACAAAAATTGACTAGGGAAAAACGGTTACCCTTAACCTATATTTCAAATACACTTTTCAAAATAGTCAAAACTAAGAATTACCATTTGTGAATGACACAATCCAAGAATTTAAAAATTTTCAAAAAGGTCAAAATTGGAAATTACACTTCAAAAACATTTAAAGGTAGTAATTAGCATTTTCAAAAGCATCAAAATAAGACAAATCCATTTTCGAAAGCGTCTTAAACTAGATAATACCCTTTCAAAAAGGTCAAAACTGGAAATTACACTTTTCAAAAAGGTCAAAACTGGAAATTACACTTTTCAAAAACATTCAAAACCAGTAATTAGCATTTTCAAAAGCATCAAAATAAGGCAAATACAGTTTAGAAAGCGTCTAAAACTAGACAAATCCGTTTTTAAAAAAAGTTAAGATCTTGTTCGCCGAAGAATTAAAAGAATGAAACCAATCATAAATATCCCCAAAGACTTTCAATTAATCCACAAACTGAACAAAATTTAAAGAAGCCTGTTGTGTTCTGGATGAATTTTTTGGATATTTTGCCTCTTAACCGACGATTTAGTACGTAGGTAGGTACTTTGAAACACATTTTACATATTTTACATTGAACCAGACAGGTTACAGAACTTAGCAAAGTAGACACATTTATAAGAATGGCTCACTTGTGGACCTTCAAGCCCAGAAATCCGAAATGAATGTGACATTTAATCAGAACAAACGTATTTAAAGCATTATTGGCGATAATTATAGGCTCACGAGGATACATAATTAATCGGAGTCGAGTCGTGAGGGAAGCATTATCTATCAAATTAAGGCTGTACAATGCAATTATCATACAAAATTATAATAATCATTGTAACGTAATTAATCCTCAGAGCAATTACAGTTGCAAGCACACAAAAAAATAAAGCTAATTATCGAAAAGGTGAATGAATATCAATTTTAAATCTCGAAACTATACAATAGCTACGTACTGTGAGTCCATTAATACGAAATACGAATTAATTTGGGTAGGTCTACAGTCTGCAGTCTGTAGTCTGTAGTTTTGTACACTTGACTTTGACTTTGACTTGTTAAGCATATTAATAAAATAGCAATAAGAATAATAATAATAATTTACATTAGTCATTCTAAACACTGACCAATGCAATACGTAACTCCCTGTGCTTGCTATGAAAGAGACCTAATTTAAATTTGAAGGAGGGCGGCAATTGGCAATTGGCAATGGCAATGAGAGCGAAAATGAGAACCTTGTCTGGAGTGATCAATAATAATCGAAATAATTATAATAAATGCGTATTGTTATAATTCTTGTATTGTTCCATTCACTGCTGCACTCCTGTCCTGACCGCCTCACTTCTGAACGAGTCTACGTCCAATTAATAATACCAACTCATTATCAGACAATTTATTATAATGTATGTCTACTTCCAACTCGATGTACACAAAAAAAAATAGAGCAAAAAGTACGAGCTGGCATGGTGTATTGTAGGAAATGAAATCTAATGGAATTCTGATCCTGTTCTTGAGCTGTAGGTGTGTAATAGTAGATGCTACATACATACATACGTAAACTGAATGCCATGAGATTCGAATAATATATTCTATTTCATATTCTATAGCGAGCCACGCAAATATTAGGTCAGTGTTCCTTCTATTATAAAAATGCTCACCGACAACTCCAAAGTGCAAAAATTGGTAACATTTACGAGTTTAAAAGATAAATACATTGTATACCTACAAGTTTTAAAAATACTAAAAAGGTTTTTAAGCCCCGCAGAAAGTAGAAATTCCGTTGTACATATACATATGTAGGTACATACTTTTTTGAAAAGGGCAAAACACGTTTTAAAATGTGTAAAAGATTATTTTTGCACATTTTTAAAACGTACAAAACATGGTATCTATGTACCTTTTAAAAAAGTACAACACGTTGCATATGCATTCATAAAAAAGTCTATCACATGAAATTACCTTTTAAAAAGGTGGAAAACGTTCTGTTTTAACGTTTAGAAAGCGCCCATCTACATACATTCTATACATCTTTTAAAAAAGTGCGAAACTTAGTTTTTGCTTGTGTAAAAAGACACAAAATGATGTATTGATACATTCTGAAAGCACTCAAAACGTGAAAAGCACGCTTTAAAAAAGCACACACAAAAATCACATTCATTTTTAAAAGGTACAACGCTGTACATCAACAGGTCATTATACAACTAAAAATGGATAAGGAGGCAAAACAGTGAGATATTTGGACGTTTGGCAAGGAGATAGAAGGAAGTGAATCCTAATATGCGCCCCGCCCCTAATATTTGGCAGGCCCCAGTGTATGTCTATACATGGACAAAACTACAAAACTACAAAACATCAGACATACAGAGAGACAGAGACGGAGACAGACGGAGACTGAGACTTGACGTAAAAAAAAACTGAAAACTGATGAGGATGTAGTTGCGTGTCTGGGAGTTGTAGTTCCGTAATCGTAATCGTGATTGTTCAAATGGGTAGTTATAGCTTTACTTGGTTTTACTTCTAAGTACGGCTTCCCATGGTTTCCTCAAGCAAAGCTCTGAGCCGATACGCCTACGGTTACGGTTCAGTCTTCAGTCGTACATAGTTTGGAGAGAATTTATCAGAATCGCCATGACGAAATGCAGGCTCTAATATTAGCCAAGGAAGGATCTCCATGGAAAGTCCGTGGATTTGGAAACTGATTATTTTCCTAATTGGCCATTTCCATGTGGATTTCGATTTCGACTCCAAGACATTTTCTATGATGCTCCGTCAATACACACACACTTTCCTTCCCTTTCCACATCTTCTTCTGCCCTAATGGTGCCCGTCCCTGCAATAGCAACATCCAAATTAAAAATATATAGTGAAGGGAAATGTAAATAATGCCCGCGGCCCACACAAAATGGACTAAAAATGGGAATTTGTGCCCCTTTGCGTCTTCAGTGAGGCTGTGCGTATAATTAGAGGAGTATTGAAGTGAAGAGAGACGATTCGATTTCGATTTCAACTTGGATCACTTCACTCTTGTTGCCTCCAAGAAGGGAAGTACGTGACCAATAGTCGATCTCAATAGAGGACCAAATACAAACACAAACAATCCCACAAACCCGAGGAAGGCACTTTACCTGTAACTACTCTCGCACTGCTCAAGGCTATATAGCTACATGTAGTACAGTGGGGGAAAGGATATACCCTATAGCAATAGCATTATACTTATACATTTAGGGGCTATACTTATAGAAAGATGAACTCTGTCGGTGCAGGTATGTACGTACATCTGTATGAATGAAGGGCGGATGAATGAATGAATGAGTGAATGAATGGGGAAATGGTTTTGTGTGTTTTGTTCGGATCAAGTTTTGTCCACCGAGCATTTCCAGAGGCACGCTTATTTCATTCCAGCATTCCAGCATCTCTCTCATTTATCCACTTTCACATTTAACGATGACCAACTTCAACCCGAAGCTCCATGTCTATAATTACACACTAAATCCTTGACGAGTTTGTTCCCGGGTAGAACGGTTCTAGCATTCTTCAAGTTGCTAGAATGTGGATTCCTACAAATAATAAAATAAATAATTTTGAATCAAAACAGCCTTTCGAAACGTTATATACTTATTGTTAGTTTTGAATGTTGTTGAAAATGGTAATTTCGAGCTTTTTGACCTTTTGAAAGTGTTATATACTAGTTTTGACAGTTTTGAAAAAGTGTTAATTGTTGGTTTTGACAGTTTTGAAAAAGTGTTAATTGTTGGTTTTGACAGTTTTGAAAAAGTGTTAATTGTTGGTTTTGACTGTTTTGAAAGTGTTATTTACTAGTTTTGACAGTTTTGAAAAAGTGTTATTTACTAGTTTTGATCGTTTTGAAAAAGTTTTATTTACTAGTTTTGACCGTTTTGAAAAAGTGTTATTTACTAGTTTTGACCACTTTGGAAAAGTTAATTTTATAGAATTAAACACTTCTGTAAAGCATTTTTTCCATGGTTCGCCGTTCCGAATAGGTTAAAAATGATTTTTGGATAAATCCTGTTTTTCCTAACCAGATTCCATAAAATCCATTTTTAGCGAATATAATTTTTTGTAAACAATTTTTATATAACTACTGTATCCAGAACACAATTTTGGATAAAAACGGTTTTTCAAACCAATTTTTTAAAATATCACTTCCCATAGTTTTCATCTGCCATGCCCATGTCATGTGACTAAAATCAGAGACGTCCGAAACTTATAACCTTAAACTGTTCCAGTCGTTTTCGTAGTTGAAGCTGAATTCAGTTCAGTTCACGTCTATCGTTGATATAAAGTGGGTTTGTGCTGATGATTGATAAGCCATAGTTGCATAAACTCTAATAATATAGGGAGTGAAAGTGAGGAAGTGTCCATAAATTACAGTTTATTACAAACTGGGAAACTGAGGTGTTTCCTCCAGTGTAATTTTCCCTGTAAGCCCATCGGTAGAAAGTAGAAAGGTTCGGTCGTGGATTTTGAAGGGTAATTTGTGGGCACTCCTTTAGTTGAGGAAGGGGAAAGGATAGGAAACTCGAAATGACTCGGAATTTGAGAATAGGAGAAAGCAAAATATAAAAATAGGAAAACATCTATTGAGATTTGTGATTGGTTTGGGACCTGGGGATTTCCTCTATTATCCAATCCAGCCCATGCTCAACGGGAACGGGGAAGGACGAGACTGGAACAGAACAGTTGCGAACATCTCTAACTACCCCTAATTCACAATCCGCCTATCTAATACGGTGAAGGACGGAGGGGGCGTCCATAAATTACCCCCACAATTTTCAAATAGTTGGAAGTACTATACCAGACTATACTATGTACATACATATATGTATGGTACTCAAACTTTTTGCCAATGTGATTTCTTTTGTGTCCACAGCAGTCAAGCGTTCAGGTCACCGACTCAGAGATGATAGGAACGAAGGTAGTTTGTATTGTAAATATACAGTATGTATAGGTATAGGTATATATAGGCGCTATTGACTATAAATCGCACTAGTACAGTGAAGCGGCCTTTCAATTATTACGGCGTTGGAAAACTGGCTGTTTTTACTGTTTTGCACTTTTGGGAACAAAACCATCTTTTTGCCAGCTTTTTAAACTAGTTGCCTCCTTTAACCTTTTTGAAATGGTAATATATTTAGTTTTAAATGTTTTTTGAAAATCGTGATTTCTAGTTTTTACCATTTTGAAAAAGTGCCATTTACTAGTTTTGAACGTTTTGAAAAAGTGTCATTTGCTAGTTTTGAACGTTTTGAAAAAGTGTCATTTACTAGTTTTGAACGTTTTGAAAAAGTGTCATTTACTAGTTTTGACCTTTTTTAAAAAGTGTCATTTACTAGTTTTGACCGTTTTGAAAAAGTGTCATTTACTAGTTTTGACCGTTTTGAAAAAGTGTCATTTACTAGTTTTGAACATTTTGAAAGAGTACAATTATTAAATTAAACACTTTTGTAAAGCATTCTCTCCATAGTTCCCGAGTTTCGAATAGGTTGAAACGCTTAAATACAATATTTTTACATTTTTGGAAATTATAATGGCATAGTTAGGCCTTTAAAAAATTATCTATTTTTCAAGTGTTTTTTTCAAGCCCCCCGCCCCCCGCCCCTCTTGTCCAATAAGCCCTAGTAATAACGTCAGATCTGCGAGGCTCCCATTTCCCCAATAATAGGTGTTGAAACAATATTGTAAGAAGTGCACCCCTTGCATAAATAATATTTTAATTAATTAATTTTCAATTAATGATTAAATAGTACCTATGTGCATCAACTTAAATTAATGATAGTAGCTCTCCCTCTTTCATTAATGTGCTAGTTTCATTTTGCATAGCCAGCTGTAATTAATTAAAAGTAAATAAAGATCATTGTTTTTTCTAATTAGGTACCTATGTACACTTATGCATGATTTCGGTGAAAATGTCACAAAAACACATACATACGTTACGTAACAGATGCTTCACTCTTGAAAACTCTGTAAAAAACAAATAATGTACGATTTTTTTTTGCGTTTTCTGAAAAGGGCAAAGTGACTTTGGTTACGTGTGCTATGCTCAGAAAATGGGAATGTAGTCATAAATATTTATATAGAGATAATCGGTCTTGGAAATAAAGTGAATGGAGAATTCAAAAATAAAATGTAATTATGTACACACTCAAGGAGCATCTGTAGATCTGTTAAGTAATGAATTTATAAGGGCAAGAAAGTAAAGGGAATATGTATAGGCAGTATAGCAGTTGGCAGTGCAGTGTTGAAGCCTGTAGGAGTTTATATTTACGACCAAAATCACAATCACAATTTGCAACAAACTCACAAAATAATGACAAACTTTGTGCTAAATTGTGGTGGCCGACAGATAAAGTTGTGCGTATGTTCGTCCAGTACATAGTTTGGCATTCTATAAGAAAAAGAGAAGAAAGGAATCCAGCCTTCAAAGCTCACAGAATTCCAAACCCAAACACAAATAGAAGATCAGAGAGCCTGCCAGACCAGAGACCAGAGCCAGTGGGTATACATGATATAGTGTAAAGCGTATATGTCCATGCTATAGACTATAGAGAGTGAGACCTTTATAGCCCAAAGAACCTTTCAAGAATTACGTCAATCAACTGCCTACACAATAAATTATCTCTTACTCATGCTTTACATAATCCATCCTTTTGCTTCTTTTTTTATTAGGTTTGTGGAATTGCAAACTTATCTGGAAGGCATTAATGATACGTCGCTGTTTAAAATGTGAATTGCTTATTGTTAATTTATTGTGCACCTTGTCCAAGTGTAAATAGCATATTTTTGACACTCATAAAATGAAAATTCATCTTTTTATTACACTTTCTGGAAAGGCTGACAAGACGATTTACACGCTCATACAAGTGTAAAAAGTATATTAGGCACACGTACTTTCTGAAAAAGGTGCTATTATTACCCATATTTTTTAAGTACGAGTTAAAGGAATTTATTTCATTAAAATACGAAATTTGCCCTTTTTTAAAACTTGTCTAAAAAAAATAACTCTTTTGACGTGGTCAAATAAAATGAAATAATATGTATTATACCATACACTTTTTAAATGCTAATTCCACAGCATTTTCTCGTTCAAAAAGTATACAATAAAGTTTGAACATTTCAAAAAGTGCAAATAAAACGTTTGCCACCCTCAGGACGATAAAAAAGCAGATATTTTACTTATTTTAATTGTAATGTACGTAATTGCACGAAACTGCACAGTTGAAAAATTGTACATAAGAATGTTTTACACTTTTTAAAAGCTTGAATTTTATGTTTTGCCCTCGTCTTTTGAGAAGTAATTTTACGGATACAATCCAGTGTACAAGTAAAGTAGGTAGCTGTATAAATGCGTAATATTTAGCCTATTCGAATCTGGGAACCCATGGAAGCTTACAGATTACAAAAAAAGTTAATTCCATAAATGTGCTCTTTCAAAATGGTCAAAACTAGTAAATGACACTTTTTCAAAACGGTCAAAACTAGTATGTAAATGATACTTTTTCAAAACGGTCAAAACTAGTAAATGACACTTTTTCAAAACGGGCAAAACTAGTAAATGACACTTTTTCAAAACGGTCAAAATTAGTAAATAAACCTTTTTCAAAACGGGCAAAACTAGTAAATAACACTTGTAAAATGTCAAAAAACTAGAAATTAGCGTTTTCAAAATGGTCGAAAATAGAAATGACGATGTTTAAAAACATTCAAAACTAAATATATTATCGTTTTGAAAAGGTTAATGTGGATGGGTACGTAATTGAGTGTGTTTTCTAAAATATTTTTTAAGCTCAAATCCCAGGAGGAAATATCTGCCTAGTCCCCAGAGCTCTATTTCTATGTGTGTATTCTGTATTCACAATATAAAGTGGTCGTGCAATAGCATTTAGGTATTGACTTAATATCGGAGTTTTTTTTTACAGAGTGGATCTAAGAATTGTAGAATTGTACGGGTTGGCGGGCTCATTGTTAGCCTCCTGGCTTTTTTTTTTCGACTGCTCCTGATGCAAACATAATTCTCAACTAAACTACCTAGCCAGCCACCTAATAAGGAGCGTCTGCGAGATGCTGGCTGGACGTTGCGTTGTTGTAATAAGCCAGAAGCCAAAGCCGTGTCCACAGACGAAGGAAGAGCCCAGAATAAGAGAGAGAGAGAGAGAGAGAGAGAGAGAGAGAAAAGAAAAGAGAGAAAAAAAGAAGGAAATAAAATAAAAGGCCCATCAACGTCTTCGTGTGTGTCTTTCCCGTTGGCCAGAGAAGTCGCAGTCGAAAAGTCCAAGTCTTACATCAATTAGGCCATTCAAAATTGGAGTCCATCCGGGCGTATCTTCTGCTGGTTTAAGGAGCACTCGCTCCCAGTATTTCGCCAGTTGGATGGTTCATAGTATAGTATAGCCTATAGCTATATAGCATCTGTGCATAGATATACACCAACGACCGACCATCTTGGTTTAAGAAGCAAAAGCAAACTACAAAATCCGAACTGAAAAGAATTTCTTCTGGGCTTTTGAATGGGCAAAAATGGCTATTTCCTTTTTCAAAAAATATTTCAAAACGGAAATATCTAGTTTGACACCTTTTTAAAAAATTCATTACTAGTTAGACACTTTTTGAAAATGTCAATTACTAGTTTTGACACTTTTTGAAAACGTCAATTACTAGTTTTGACACTTTTTGAAAATGTTAGTTACTAGTTTTGACACTTTTTGAAAATGTCAATTACTAGTTTTGACACTTTTTGAAAATGTTAGTTACTAGTTTTGACACTTTTTGAAAATGTTAGTTACTAGTTTTGACACCTTTTGAAAATGTCAGTTACATATTAGTTTTTCAGACCGTTTTTTGAAAAGTTAATTTGCATGTAGTATAAACACTTTTTATAAAACACTGCTATCATGGTTTATCCGTTCCGAACCTTTTCGAAACGTTATTATATCCATTTTTACAGCTTTTAAAACGTGAATTTCTTGTTTTGGACCTTTTGAAAGTGTTGATTACCAGTTTTACATCGTTTTGAAAATGATGATGTCTAATTTTGACCCTTTTAGTGTGTTAAACCCTGTAAGTGTTATAGTTACAAGTTTTATCCTTTTTTAAAGTGCTCATTTTTAGCTTCGCCCTTTTTAAAAATGTGTATTTCTAGTTTTGGACGTCTTGAAAAAAATATAATTTGTAAAACATACGCTTTTGTAAAGTATTCATTCCATGGTTTCTCAGTTCCGAATAGGTTAAGTGCAAAAGTTAAAAGATACATACTTGAAGGTGCAAAATATGCTATGTATTGTATTTACACACTTAGTTGTTTTTCTATTTAATTTTTTCCGTATTTTTGCTTCTCAACCCAACCAACATTGTTTCTTCCTCCCGTGTGTGTCCTCATCCTGTCCCGTGGGACGTCAAAAGAAAATACAGATGAATTAAATAAAAATTATTATTTTTTTTGTTTCTCATACAATAACTCTCCCACTACAGCACTACAGCCAGCACTACACACACGAAAAGAACTCGATAAAACAAGAAAAGAAAACGCCTGTAACGTGTAAACGCTCCTGCATAATCTATTCTTCGACTCCACGACCAGAAAAAAAAAACAAGAAAAAAATAAAGTTGTATAAGATATTTAACTGGCTATGTATATTCCACAATGAATAGTTTAAAGCATTCTGTAAGCCTACTGTACATAATATGTAGCTAAATCCAACATTACATGCGCTCACGTTTATCAAAATATTATTGTGAAAGAAAGGAAATGCGAATGAAATGGAAAATTGTGGATTTAGGATTCTGTCCAGCATGAAAATTGGAAAATTGTCAATTCTATTCTCTCATTGGACATGGCATGACATCGCATAATCTTCATTTCTATCACAAAACAAAACTACACAGAGTCACAGAGTTTCTAACATGGAAAAAAATAAAAACACAGACTCAAGAAAAATGCATTGTTCTGTTTCAAGCGACAGTAAACGTAATGCGACAATAATGCAGTTGTTTTTATGTATTATTTCTACTTTTACGCACATTTTTTAAAAATCATTACTAAAACAGGATAGAAAATAAGAGACTCGTCCAGTCCCCGCCCCGCTTGCTTAACCTATGTATTCGTATACATACATAACTGGGAAACCATGGAAAGAATGCTTTACAAAAGTGCTTTTTCTTGAAAATAACTTTTTTAAAAGTCAAAATTAGAAATTAACATTTTCAAAAGTATTGAAACTGTAACTCAGACTTTCAAAAAGATGTAAAACAAGAAACTAAGACTTTCAAAAAGGTCAAAACAAGAAACTAACACTTTCAAAACGGTCAAAATTAGAAATTAACACTTTCAGAAAGATGCAAAACAAGAAACTAACACTTTCAAAAAGATGCAAAACAAGAAACTAACACTTTCAGAAAGGTGTAAAACTGGATACAGTACCGTTTCGAAAAGTTTGAAAGCTTTGTGGCGTAAAAGTCGATCCAAAGTTTTAAAGTAGTACATACTTCGTCAACGACCGTCCATGCAAGCAAAAGCAAAATCAAAGAAATTCAAAATTAAAAAAAGCAGTATCAATAAATATAATTAATAAAGTAAAAACTATATATGTAAAGCTGAAATGTAGAAAGAGAGTTTAAGAACTTTGGCTTGTACAGTAAGAGATACACGTACAATACACGAGTATATCCTGTTATAGGTATATACGGATATACCTAAGTTATATACTATATGACTAAGTATGTATACCTACTTGCATTTTTTTAAAAAATATTTGAATGTGAATGTGAATCTGAAAAATAAATATTAAGGATTGACTTACGACAAGTCAAGAGCGGAAGAGGCAGTTGTTCCACATAAATATAAATACATATATATAATACTAAATAAATAAATAAATAGCTATGCATTCTAATTGCAATGCTTGAATCCATTTCAGTTTTGAGTGTCCATCCTGCTCTCTGCCTATTGAAAGAGCGACAGAATAGGTTCATGCACAAAGTTGTGTCTCCCTTCCTTGCCACCCCACCTTCCCTTCGTTTACCTACATTTTCCAATTAATCAGAATCCACTGCACTGTCACTCCCGTAACGACAGGCGACGAAGAAGCAAAAGCGACCAAGAAGTCGAGAGTATTGGCCTCATTCCTCCATTAAACATTTCACTCACTTCGTCCCCTGCTATTACATTGCATTGGCAGGGGGTCATTCAGATATTATGCCCAAGGGAAACTAACGTTTGAGTTTGGTAGGATCTGTATTTGGGTAATTAGCACATTTTTCACTTTTAAAAGATGTGAATACCTAATTCAGTTCCGGGCATTTTTGAAAAGGTGCAATTTCATCGTTTTTGGCATTTTTGAAAAGGTGCAATTTCATCATTTTGGGCTTTTTTGAAAAGGTGCAATTTCATCATTTTGGGCTTTTTTGAAAAGGTGTAATTTCATCATTTTTGACATTTTTAAAAAGGTTCAATTTCATCATTTTGGGCTTTTTTAAAAATGAGTAATTACAGCATTTTTGGTTTTTTGAAACATTCAATTTCATTTTTTTTGCATTTTTAAAAAGGTGTAATTTCATCACTTTTGGCTTTTTTGAAAAGGTGTCATTTCATCATTTTTGATGTTTTTGAAAAGGTCCAATTAGCATTTTTTGCACATTCGAAAAGGGCAAACGCTTTAATTTTTGCTTTTTACATAAATATTGCTTAAAATACCTCCTTTGTGCATTTTCAAAGGGTAAATAGCACTGTTTTACTTTTTCTCCAAAGTTTCAAAGGTATCTTCGTCGAATATTTTAATATTTATTCCCCTTCCTAAACAAAGACAAATTCTTCAAATTTTTGGGAAATCTCTAGCAAATTCTCCTACAGAGAATAATTGGCCGTTTACGGAAGTGTTTAAACACCATTTCTCCCCATATTTCGAACAGATTCCCCGCATCCCATAATATTTGCTTCTCCCCCTGTCGAATCTTGAACTACTACAATAGACGTGGGTACGTAATCCTACGGAGGTAACTCACGATTAGACCTCTCAGCATTTGACATATTCGGTTGCTTGCTCTGCTGTTCATTTTTTTTATATGTGAGGCAAAAAGCAAAGACAGAACTGAGAGATATGCAAATACTACAATTCTTTATTGTTTTCTTGCACAGTTCTTACTGCCCTGCGGAGGCGTCCATAAATTATGTTTAGAAATTTGAAACACATTACAAATCACACCTTCGCAATACAATAAAATAATGCTAAAATGACTTTTAAAAATAATACATACTTGCAACGATCATTTATGCTCGCCCCCAAAAAGTGCAAGGGAAGAAAGAGAGAGAGAAGGCTACACGTATTTTAAGGGCTGGACAGGGAAAAGGAATGGAATTCAATTCAGTTGTCTGTCTGTCTGTCTTTGTTTTTTTTTCTTCATCTTCTCGTGTACATATATTTCTTATCCATTGCATTGCAGGAGTAGTGCAGTGCAGTGCAATGGAGCAGAGTTGGTGTTGAGAAGATAATTTCTGGGGGGAAGGGAGTAGCCCGTGTAGTGGCCGAAAGCTACGAAGCAAAATCAGATAACTGCAGTCAACAATCCTGTGGAGACATCGAGGATGTTGTTCCCTTCTGAGCTACATGTGTAGATAGTTATATAGTGGCTGTCATTATTATTACACTAGAGACCCAGCCAAGAGGTACGCAATAAATAGCATATTAATAGCTTTTTCAATAATGTAACCATATTTAAATATACACACACTATTAACAGACCTACACAAAAGTACATATAACAGTTTTACATTTAATGTTTAAGGCGTACAACAATGTACTTACTGTACTGTTGCCGTATGGAAATAAAAGGCGTTGAAAAAAATTTGACTATCTACATTTTTTGTGTGTTTGCATAATTTTGAACAGAAACCACCACAATCAGCATCCTGTGAAAAATCAGTGTGTTTTCTACAATTTCTAATTTTAAATATTATTTTTACTGTAAAAGATTTGATACTTATCTCTATAGGTAAGTAGCTATAGGCCTGTCATTTATTAGTGGCGCATGGAAATCTGGGAAAAAAATGTGGAAGCGAAACCAGAGTGCTGTTTAGTTGCATGCAGGATTGTTGCTTCAAAAAAAGACTGTTTTGACAATTTTTTGAAAAGATTTTGAACTCTACTGTCTGTATGCGGAGACTGGATTTTGAAAAGTGCTCATAGAATATTTTGCACGGCCAATCTAACGCACTCATGTACATAAGATATTTACCTCCCAATCCCAACCAAACGTCGTCGTCTCCAACCACTAAAGAGCAAAATAATAAGATACAAAGAGCTTTTGCTTTTTCCTTTGCTTCAGTCAAGTCTATCCTACAGATGCGATGGGGAGACTCCCAAATATTACATTTTAGATGTGAAACTAATGTCCATAGCCCATGACAAAGTCTGTGTATTCTGTATTTACACATCTATGTAAAAAGGCAAATTAGATGGGAGGTGAGGAGCTGCTTTAAGAGGTAAGTAGCCCGGTCCTTATTGTGATGACGTTATATTTGCAAGGCCCGTGTATATACTGGCTTCTATTGAGGGGTGCTCAGGTGTACGAAGACAGGGGAAGGGAATCAAGATACATTGGAATGTAGACTCTTGTGTTGGTTATTGCATAGACAAAAGGAGGCCTTTTCAATGCTACGTCAGCACAGTACAGTCTGGTTTTTATTTATCTTGTTTTGCAAGGAGGAAAGAGCAAAAGAGTGAGTATGCCAATATTTTAGAAAATTGTGAAGATTTAAAAATCGCCTTCCGAAAAAGTGGTCCGTCTTCTAATAGCTAGCTTATCTACACGTTTTCAAAAACTATGCAACATAAAATGATAGAACTAAAAAGTTTTAACGTTTTCAGGTGTAAAACACGACCATAATGTTTTCAAAATAAGTAAAACACGATAATAATGTTTTCAAAAAGTGTAAAGCATGGTAATCATGTTTTCAAAAAGGGTGCAAAATAAAAAATATTAACCTATTCAAAAAGTGTAAAACTTGACAATAATGTCTTCAAAAATGGTGCATAATATAAATACTAACGTTTTCAGAAAGTGTAAAACATGAGTTTAACGTTGTAGAGAAGGGCAAAACGTGATCGATATTCACCTTTTCAAAATATGCTAATTATTTTATTCATATTTGTTTAACCAACTAATACATTTCGAAAAAAAATATTTACATTTTTTAAAAAAATCCAGTATTTACAACAAATAACTATGTATATGAACCACGAAAAAATGGTTTATAAGCCATTTTCGTATTACAATCTACATTTGTAATGCAATTAAGTGACATTTACCCAGTTTCGTCTGTGAGGTAATGTTTGCGGAGCCCCTCACTCGCATCTCTGTTGGACTCGACTCACTCACCTGTTCGTCGTTCATGCCTCTGAGCTGTGTGCACGCTCTCACTTCTTCACTCAGTTGCCACTCAACAGCCTTCAGGAGCGGACAGTGCCAGTGCTTCCCACACAAAAATTATATTTATTCTCTACTTAGACGGATTTGATCCTCCAGAGTCTGCAATTACAACTATTTGCTTCCCAATTTCCAACCTCCCCCAACCCCCCCATTTCCTCCAACTACTCTAACATCCACAAAATACCCTCCACGGGCATTATAACCGAATAAACCGAAGCCCAGTGTCACACAATTTATTAATTTACCGCCAAAAACAATGTTTTTGTTCCAAAACAAAATTAAACTGTAATGTTAGAGTTTTTTGTTCGGTTATTGAGTGCAAAGACGGAGGTTGAAGCTGTCAGTGTTAACAGTAGTGTTGTTTTTTTTTCCTTCTTCTTCTGGTGACTGCCTGCCAACTGCTGACTGGGACTGTTGCTGTTTTTGGATGTGAAATCAGTCAATGAGTCCACAGAGACCCAAACAAAAATGTTCTTGAAAGGGTCAATTTGGGAAAAAGTGTCTTTAGAAAAATTATCCATCATGTGTTGACCTGTTGACGATACACAAAATTCTCGTCAGCTGTCAAAGGTGAATTTGAACCGACGACGAACAAACAACACACGAGAAGGACACAGAGCAGAGTCAACAGTTTTCAAAAAAACAGTTGACAGTCATTAAGCGTTCAATCCTGAGCCTCCAGCTAAACGCTGGATCGTGATCCAAGTAGGTCATCATCATCACTATTATCAATATTATATTGCCTACGGGAGATTACATTTTTTAATTGATTTTCAAAATTGACAAATTAAACAACAATTAATTAAAAGTTGAAAGTGACAGCCAGCAGTTTGCAGTACTTTGACGACTTTATAAATGGACGTACATTCAACATTTTGTCATTGCATCGTGCTTTCGAAAAAGTGTGTCGAAAAAATCTATCTACGCTACTAAACTGGGAACTGGATAGAATTGAAAGTGATTTCGTTGTTCGTGATCAGCAAAAAGTTTCATTAGAAAATTATCCTAAATTATTGATTAGGCACACACAGATGTATACTTAATTTGTGAATTTATCATTTTAGTTCGACTCAGTTCAGTTCTCGGGTGTAACTGTTAACTAATTACCGTCGACATTTAAGGAATCAAATCAACTTCTCGAACATTTTGACGAAAAATGATGGGAAAAGTAGAGCTTCTGTGGGCCATTGCCACGGTCCTTCTTCTCCAAGCCGACCATTCTGTGGAGCAGGGTAAGAATTTACATATTATTATATTTTTTTTTAGTCATTTTTGTTATTAGTTGTTAGTAGTGGTCAATAGTTATATGGGAGGGGGGGGGCGGTTTTGCTTTTGTCATTTTGTATTTATTAGGACCACTTTAGGCAATAGTTGTAAGTGCCTACTTGCCTTCAACTTCAACCTTCTTGTGTCAACTGTTGACTGTTCACATGGTGCCCCGAAAATAATTATTCTATAATAATTTTTATTTAGGTGGTACATTTAGTTTTGTAGGACAGTGGGTTGGACGGACTTCGTCTCAGGAATTACGGAACTGTTTACAACTTTACAAGGGACTGTAGTACTGTTGACTTAAGAAAAATATTGTAGGCCCTTCGTCATTCGTCAGTCGTAATTTTATTGTATTCTGGTATTGTTGTATTACCTGGGATTTTGGGATATTCGAAGGCTGTCCGGTGCATAACTTATTTGGTTATTAGTCTGTAAACCTTCATTGTAAGGATGACCGAGAGACACCTAAATAATACGACGGAATGACGAAGGCTAAGGATTTATATTTTAAGGGATGTGGCTACGAAAATAATGTCCCGTTTTTGAAGGTCCAGAAATCTAGTATCCCTGGTTTACATTCCTACTGACAGTCCAGATCCTTTTGTCAAAATTTGAAGGGTTATTTCAGTAAATTCATATTTGGGTTAGTAATCTTAATTTAGACAGTAGAACTAATTTGTGTCAACAACGGGTGTAATTTAGTTTTAGAAGAACAAGAAATAACAAAACATTTTCGCATTTTTGAAAAAATGTTTACAATGCTTTATGTAGCCTTTATTTATAAGTTATTAGTTCAGTACTAAATACATAGACCCACGTTTGCGTATTGGAAATTTGCAAAACTCTCCATGTGGGAAGAAAAATGTGTGTGTAGGCCCTTAGTTTCATTTTCGAACACTGACTGATTCATTGGACATATTTGTCGAGAGGAAACGAAGCAACTTTTAAAAAGTAAATAAAATAAATATAACGCTGATGACAAGTTGATTGTTGATTGTGAACGGACTCAAGTATGAAAGTTGTTCCTTCCTATGCAGCCATGTATTGATTCGTTATACATTTTCCAATTTCGAATTTTAGTATTCAGATTCAAATTTGGAATAAAGAGATGCATAGGTACTTCTACTTACCTATAGTGAGGCAAGACAAGAATTTTAAATTTAGATTACTTATAGAGAGTGAAACCGTACTGTGACTGATATAGTGATATGAATTTTATATTTTCCTAAGGTTCCCTAATCAGTGCTCATGACTAAATGGTAAAATTATTAGTAAGCATTTTGAGTGGGAGGACATGTCCTATTTAAGTGAATGATGTGTGTGTGTGCATAGAAATGTGTGAGAGGCGGTTATATATATATTTTTTTAATTTTTATTTATGTCTCTATTGAGGTTTGCAAGACGTGGAAGTCATGACTATAAAATATCTTGTAATAATAATAATAATAATAGTAACGGTCGAATCGACGCGACGGCGAAATCCAATAGAAATTATACACTATTAAACGCAATAAATAAATTGCTCACACGACAGCAGGACTAAAAGTGGGCTTGGAATGCTTCGATAAATCCCAAATCAAAAGGAAAAGCGTACAGATTTGATCACGTAAAAGGCCTTGTAAAATTTTAAGATAAAAAATGTAAAAATTATTAAATCAACATTCACTCCCGTTTCACCCTACATGAAGGTACATACATTCTGTTCACTAGTAAAAGGACCTAAAAAAAAATTCAGTGCATTCTAACTATCAAAGTTTTGTACCTATTATTATACCGACTCGTATATTGTGTATAATTTAATTAATTTGTTCAAACTTGGTTCATTTGAGCCTCAGCTTAATAAAATGTGACAGAATATAGGAAACTTCCCCTGTGCTTGACTGGGCAATTTATTTGCGAGTTTTTCAATCTATAGCGTGAAGACTGGGAATCATTGGGTGTGGAATTGACAGAGGCTAATTGCAATTAGTGGGAAGCACTGTTAGTCTGTTAGTATTAGATTTTGAACTATTTCTTGGCTAAATCCTTCCGTCCTTCCGCTTATTAACCATTAACTTGTGTCTTTTGGAAGTCTGAGGCTTTTGACAGGCTGAGTCAGCTCTTTTCAGTTTTGACATCCTTGCACTTTTCGCTTGTCTCTTCGTTATTTGTATTAGTTTTGTTATTACTATGTACGTACGTATTTTTTTGTAGGGGCCAGAAAGGACGTATGTAACGTGATACGCATTCAAAAACGCTCAAATATATAAAAATATTTAGCTTTAAAGTACAGTAAGTGGATAATTGCAAGTACCTACATTTTAGTACGTTTTGCATGATTCGAGAAAAAAAAAGTGCATTGTATGGCTACGTAGTATTTTTGCTAATAATTTTTGCTGCAATTTGATTTGATTTTGATTTGAAGGTGTATGCGTGTAATCTAATGTAGTTGTAACCCGTGATGTGATGGATTTACCTGGCTTGTAAGTTGTAAAATGAAGTGTAATGTAAGTAAATTGCAGTGTGGTGTGTGTATTGCCATTGTGACCACGACAGCATTCACGTTCACGACTCTCTTCTCTCTCCTATGATTTTATTTTTTATTTCACGGTCGAATTATTATATCACATTATATTACGACCCATTAGCTCATTCTTTTTCTGTTTCGATGTTCTATATAAGACTTGGTTGTGGAGTGCTCAGTGCCTCGTCCTGTAGTTGCGTTGGGCCCTATGGTAATAATAATGGTGAGACATTTGTCATTCTTAAAGGCCAGATGTTCTTGATAAAAGTTGCTTGTAACTTTGGGAGTGAGTCAGGACTGTTCAACTGTACAGAATAATACGGTCTCCGTCTTTGTCTTAAAGGCTGTAATTTGTACCGTATTGCATTGCAATTTTATTGACTGACATTTGCTACTCAAGGATCTTCCAAATCGTACGTCACAGGCCAGGCAGAGTGACGATGAGCTTTTTTAAAGGGTGCTACAACATTTTTAGAAAATTCAAAAACGTAGTATATTTATGTTTTAAAAAGGTTATAAACACGAGAGTTACCCCTTTTGAAACTGCAAAATGTAATAGGTATTTACATTTTCGAAAGAATGAATTACGGTAGTTACTCGCTTTGAAAAAGTGTAAAGCCTAATATTAATATTTTAGAAAGGTAAAATACTAAATGTACTCGATTTAAAAAAGGGTAAATTTACTAAAATTACAACTTATGAAAAGTTCTGAAGTTCCAGGGATTTAAGTTTCGAAAAGAACGTGATAATATATGACAGATCCCTCACTGTCGATCCCTTCAGTCCGCAGTACTAAAGTTTATGAAACAGTTGGAGCGTTCAGTTGACTGGATCTCTGCTTGGGATGGTAACTTTTTGGTTTACTGTTGATTCAGGTACATACAGCTGTGCCATACATACAGTATTTTTTTTTTTACTTGTAGATGCTGATGGCTGATTGAGATTGTAGATTTTATTCTATTGAAAGATGACGTGTTGGAAAAGTTGCCTACGATGTGGAAAAAAAAATTTTTTGGCTTGGTCATGAAATGAAGGATATGGGATTTTGGGATTCTCATCGACATTTCCCAGCTAAATAGCAACAGTGCATATAGATATATATATATATATAAATTGTACCTAAGACCAACACTGCAAGGGAAGGGAAGGAAAGGGAAAAGACAACGACAAGGCAAGGTAGCGAATTAATTTCTGACTGCTATATGTACGTGGTAGATATATAGATATAGTGAGTCACCCCTTTATACCAGTACCAGTATTAAATATTATTATAATTTTGAACACTACTACACTTCCATTTCCATATTACAGGGATTTTTTTTGTCTTTACCCTTAAAACAAATTCACATTATACATACTACCGACATTCCTCGCGTCTTGGGTTTATTTGTTCGTAAAAGTGTGATTGAGATGGAAACGTCTGTGTTTTTGGGGGTAAAGTGCTTATTGGCGCCGCTATAAAATAATTACCTTCCTACTCCCGTTACTCTACCATATGATTTGAAATGATTTTATACTCTACTACAATAATGTCCAAAGGTTACAGCAATTTGACAATGCAATGTGCAGTTAAATGGTAGAAGGGAAATATGGAGGAAATGTAGGTTGTACTTGTACATACATACATATAAAATGTCCGTAAAATCTGGACTGGGTATCAGAATCGAGATCGAGATCGATCGAGCCTCTTCAGTTGAACCGAACCTGAACGCGTTGTATAAATTGTGACTGATTGTGACGGTGGAGTTTCCACACTATATGTAGTTACTAGTGCCAGAATTTTTAAGGGCCAGTCTACATTCCTATAAAATGAATTCATAATTGTCCACGTTTCAATTACCCTCACTCACGGATCAGACGGCAGACACACACACACACACACACACACACACGGCACGGCTCAACCGTTCACGGTTTATGGTCCAAAAGTTTCCTTGTTTTTTCCGTAAGTGGATACATACCACCGTGTATGTATGTATATAGACACTAATTCCTCTGTAGCCGCAAAACCCAGCAACTAAAACAATCAACAAGGATCTGAATCAAAATCGAAATGTGTGCTCAAAGTCACTCTTTAGTTCCCCACCACGACGTAGTAAATAGTTTTGGTATAGAAGCAATCATAGTATGTATCTAATGCAGATAATTATAATTAAAAAAGTGTGTATATATCTGTAGCATTTGCGGGTTTGGGCATTCCTCTTCTGTATTAGAAATTTTGCTAGACATTTTGGCGTGGCGTGGCGGTGGTAAAAGGGTGATGGTGATAGGCATGATTTTTAGCCTTAATTACAAAACTGTTGACTGTATGAATGAAATCATTACATTTTCATCACTCTCTGCAGTGCTACTATAGTTGACTATAGTCTATAGTTTAGTATGGCAATAACTGCAGTCTAGTAACTGCAATGAGTGCAACAGGGCAATTAACACTGATTGACTGATTATGATTATGATTATGGAGTGTAATAATAATTATATTATGTAGCTCCTACGGAGTCTGGCTATAGCATATGGTCAAGCCGTAGTAATAATAACAATAATAAATGCTAGTAATGATAATATAATAATAATACTGTACTCTTGTGTTCTTTTTTAGCAAGTGTAAAGTATTACACTTGAGACCCATGCCCACACAACACAACACATGACAGGCAGGCAGGCATTCAGGCAATCAGTGCATCGCATGTAGTGTTGGTCTTTGGTCTACTCTGGTTTGGTCATCACCTGACCTTAATTGGTATTTTATGGCCCCAAACCACAACCGCATATAGTGCTATTACATGCTATGTGTACGTGTGCACTCTGTCAGGAGATGCATAAAGTGTTTTACTATTGCTTTTATTATTTTTATTTATTTAAAAAAAAATATTATAGTGTCGAGTCAAAAGTCATAAGGAAAACCATGTCCAAATATTAGTATTTAAGAAGGTGGTCAGTAACATAATAATAATTATTATTATTATATAAGATATTAAACCGTTTTAATTGGTAATGCGGCAGGGGTGTATAGTACCTACTGTAGTGTCGCAATGTCCCAATCTTTTGAAACCAACAAATCAGACAAAATAAGGGAAAAAAGAAGATTTTGCTATAGCCAGTGGTCTTTAGGGATATAGAGGGATGTATGTATGAAAAGCAAATTCCAAATTCCAGTTCCACCTCCAGCTCTATCCAACCTGAGCCAGGAAGCCAGACGCTCCCGCAGACTCACTCATAGCCCAGTGCAAAATAGTAAAAGTAGTAAAGGAGGTAGTACCAGTAGTACGATATCTATTATGTATGGCTTTTAGAATGCCTGTAGCTATAGCAACTATTTTTGTAGAGACTGTTATACAATATTTCGTTATATGGGAAAATCGTGACAAGAAATGAAAAAATGGAAATGGTGATGAGCTTTTTAGCTTTTGACTCTTTATTTTAAAGGGAAGTGTATATGTAGGCATGTAGGTATTGGTTTTGATTTAATACCATATGGGTTACAGTCTGGGGGATTACGATTCCAGTTTGGAGCGAGATTTTATATGGAAAAGGCAGTTGTTATTACTATATACATATTATCTAAACCTACGCTCTACGTTTTTTTTGTATTGTAGCACATTTTTGAGTATATATAGCTATAGCAGAATATAGAATATATACCTGTATGTACCTTTACAAACACGCTTTGGGATAAATGCTACAAATTCCGAAGATTCCTCATTGGCACGTGGACAGAACAATGATGATGATGAGCGTGAGCGTCAGAGTGTTATCTCCCTCCGTCCGGCCTTTGCCTTTAGTCCTTTCATGGATTTTTTTTCTATTATATTTTCTGTAAATGCAGTAAAGACTGTAATAAGTACGTATATCTATATAGCACCCATATATGTATAGGCCTATATATATATAGCAATAGTGCAAGTGGGTCATGAAGGGGCCTGTTGCCAAGTGCGACGTCATAGGTTCTACTTTTTTAAAACAATAAAATGTCACATTTGGCTCTGTTTGAAAGGGGGCGTATTATGTTTTTGCACTGTTTGAAAAGTTAATACCACATTTTTGACTTTTCTGAAAGCTTGACGTCTGTCCGTTTGTCTGTTTGTCTAGCACACATCCTATGGCTTCATATTTGGAAGGACTGAATAAGTGTGTGCCTATTGCCTACATCTATAGGATTGTGAATTGACTTGTGAGACTGAATTGAAAAGGATGTGGTTGAGGGTTTGATCCAAGAAATAATCCCGCTGTGTTTTAGTTGACATTTGCATTTAGAATTACTCGCAAGTTTGTTTATTTTCAAAGTAAACTTTCTGACGCAGGCACTGCTCTGCATTCCAATGCTCTTGGAAATTGAAATTGAGACTGACGACTAGTGAGTGTGACTCTCTGGATGGCAGATAATGAAAGTCTCCGTGTGGGCTGTTGAGTTTGAACGTTAAAAAGCCACAGTGGAGTCGCTCTATTATGTGTGCTAGCCTATAGCCAGTGCCCATAGGGAGTCAGTGTGAGTAGTTAATCCGTCCTAGTGTCGTATTCGTTAAGGATTTTGAACGCTTCACTGTTGATTCACGTGCTCCGTCCCTGTCTTACCTTTCTGTGGTCCTTTCTTTCAAGTGGAAGATGAAATGGATACACTTTCAATCCACTGTTTATGTTAGATACCCACCCTGCTTTACCATTTTTTCTTCTTCTTCTGTTTTACTTTTTGCGTAAGTCCAAATAAAGTACGTGAAAGGCATTCATGAATTTGGATAAGTAGAGAATCAGATTTAACATGGTAATATTCCAGTGGATCTACATCCCCCAATCCCCCCGGATCTTGAAACTTGAAAAGTTGATTTATTTATGTGGGTTTCCTTTTGGCGTTGGCTTTTTGGTGAGGCTGTAGACGGCCTTGTCGCGGCATTGCAGGCAGGGCAGTGTGCCTCTCTTTGCCTTCTAATTAAAACAGAGATTTTGTGGTTGTAATTATATTGTAACTTGTGGGCAGTGGAGGAGGGAGGTAGAGGTACGTAGTACATTGAAATGTGCAGCTAGGAAGTTTGTTTGGGTCTTTGTCGCCATCGCTGTATGTAGTTGACAGTGACAGATTTAAGATTGTGAAATAATTAATTCGAAAAATAAATTATTTTACGTTTTTAAGACCGACCAACGACATGACAGGGCTACGTGCTCCCATCCTTTTAAAGGTACTTGCGGTAAATAAGTCATAGGCTGGGTTTTCCACGTGGGCTTGTACTTGTGTCTCATTTATAGTCATTGATTTGATGACTTCATACCAAGTATTACGGAGCTACTCAGGGGCCTTGCAAATATTTCGTCACGTCGTTTGAGGAGGGAGAGGAAAGTCCTTCAAAACATTCATAGAGACACGTAATTTATAGATGTATACATCTATATTCGTGTCCAAATCAGTACTTGCAAATGTAGTATTAGCATTTTTTAAATGTACCTATAAACGATGCAGAGAAACGACAAAGCTTTTGACGTTTTCGAAAAGGGCTCAGAATTATATTTGCACTTTTCAAAAGATGAATTTTTACAATTTTAATGTAGTCAAAAATGCTGCAGCTGTAGGTATTTACGTTTGTACAAAATGCTGCTTGCCTTTTTTTCTGAGTGATGACGTAATACATACGGAGCCCCTAAATATCTCTGTGGGCTGACGGACGCATGGATAGATCTATGGCTTTATGCAAATTCAAGACATTTTGTTTAGAAACCAAAAGTGTTTTTTGATGTTTTATGTTCAAGTCCAATGCTTATGTCATGTCATATGCAGAAGGGAAGAGACTTTAGGAAAACCTGTCGTGAGTGTCTATGCACATAGCTATAGGTGGTACACTATACACTGTATATGTTATATGAGACATGGGATTTGTTTGTATTTTTATTTTGTAGTAGCTTGTATACCTAGCGTATCATGTTCCAACGTTTTATTTTCGCTTTATGCAAAAGCTCATCCTAGAACTCACAATCTCAAGTCCAAGCATGATAACGTGAGGGAGTTTGGTTTTTATTTTACATAAATTCCACGTAATTCATTGTGAAGGGAATGACAGTGTGATTCAGTATTCATTATGTTTAAAGGCTTTATGAGTTTTTTAAAACAACAACAACCATCATAATAATAATAATAATAATAACAACAAAAACAACTGCAAGAGAAACAACTAGTACCGTTAAAGCCGTTATCTCCTCCGCTTATACTTTACCTTGTACTGGGATGACTGTACTTGTTTACTCCGTCTTTAAGTCTGTAGTCCATTCCATATTCCATTATTGCAGCTTCTACGATTTTCCCATCCTTACTTGATTTTGTGTTATTATTTTTATTAAAAAATGCTCAGCCTTTATTGTTTTACTTCTGCTATGCTGCTGTAGGATGTGCCTATGCTATAATGTACATTAGAATGTAGAGGGCTGTTGTGGTGGCCGTCCATCAGAACGTAGAAAATTAGATTAATCCAGTTTACTTACGATTACTACGGGTATGCAGAGCACTATAGAGATATAATGTAATATTTGCCTCGTCCCTTGTAAGCTATACAATAATGATAATAATGGTGTAGGCCTTCTAGAATCTTGTAGCTGTAGTTTTATTATGAAGCAACTTAAGTGAACGAGAGTTGTTTGGAGTTGGGGAGGCGCAGAGCACAGCAGGGCAGGTAGATTTAGATTGAAGAAGACAGTAGATTATGGAGCTTTTAGAATGTGCCCTGTGCTCAAGTATCTAAAGGTATATCTCTGTCGTTGTTGCTGTAGTTTCTACTACAACACTAATGGTTATGATTATGATAATGGGTTTGTTATACATAGGACAGGGGCTCTGGCTCCGTGTGATTGTAGTGCTATTGTTGTGTGTAGGTATTTGGTGAGAATGTTTGTGCTCATTACGAATAAATTAAGACGGTGATGGCAGTGGAAGTGGTGGTAGTGGTGGACGGCGACGGAGTGGAGCTTCTTCGTCATGGTAGGGACATCCATAAATTACGGATGGAAGGAGGGCGATGGGAGCTGGGAGCCGCTGGGGAGCTTCGGGGGAAACGTCATTTATGGAGGCCCCCTCCCTTAGAATGTTAATGCTCAGTTGACGAGGATATCTTGTGCGAAGATCTCGCTTTCATTTTCTCGTCCCTTGTATTTAAATCCAAGTCTTTCCACATTTCCATTCATATTCATAATGCTCAACTTAAAGAGCTATACAGGCAACTGTGTTACTATGGTAGATAGACCCAAATGATAGATGTACCTACCTACCTACTTTTCTTGGACGATCGTAGATTCGTGGAAGTGTCAGTAAAGTAATATCTCTAAGAGTACTATCTGTAATAATGTCATCCCTTAACGATACAGTCTATGCTCTACTGTCCTCCACACTTTTCTGTTTCAGTCTCCAAATTTTACGATATTCTTATTCTAAGTTTAATTTACTCTTAAATTTCTTGTTTTCCATTTTTTCAAACCACGTTTTTCAACGTTTTTACACTTTAAAGATGTAGGTAGATGTCAGTTTTTGTATTTTCTGAAAACGTTCAAATACACAGCGTTTGTGCTTACGTATTTTGAAAACGTAAATATCCCCATTTTCACTTTCTAGAGATGTACAAGAATGGCTTTATTGCATAGAAATGTGTAAATTCTTCAAAATCAATTTTTGGATGTTGAATACGATAATATTGTGTGATTTTTACAATTTTTCAATACATTATTATCATTTTTGCATTTTATCATTTTTGGACGTAGTATTTGCTTCGCCCCTTCTGTAATGGTAAATTTCTATGTACCAGTTTACCATACTCGTACGAGTAGTGTAGCAACAATTTGACTGTATTGTTGTCCAGCTAATTATAATTATTGTAGCATTGTTACAGTGCAGATTTCGTATGAGGCAAGTCAAGTCAATCAGCAAGTCTGATTTCTGACTGAAGTACCAACTACATATCAATACACGTTTCAAAGTTTCAATGCTAGTCTCTCCTGTAATTATGATTTTATTATTCAATAATACAATATACATTTCTTAACGTCACCTACGACACTAGTCACTCACTTATAAGGATTATAAAATACAGATGGCCAAAGGGCAGAGACCAACAACAACGTATTGTTATTAATGATGATTGTTTTTGTTTTTCCATGCAACATATTATATTGTTCTGTTCTGACTCACATTTAGTTATTAAAATGACGGGGTTGGCGTTAGGACTCGAAGAAATACAATAATTATAATAATGGGGACTTGTCAAAACAATAATGCAATGAAGGGGAAGTGTTAGCCAATACACTGTCCTGTAACTGGGAGTAAGCAGAGCAGTCGAATTAAATTTAAAATCAGCGAGTGTAATTAAGGTTAGACGTGCGGATATAACTTTATGGAAGGATTAAGCAAGAGAGTCTATATCTGTATGAAAAAAAGTTTTTTTGTGTGTGTACTAGGTATTCAAAAAGTTTGAAAATTGAAAATGGTTTGAATTAAATTATGCATGTAGCTTAGTGGGATGGGAAGATGATGGGAAGTTTGTCCAAATTCGAAGCAAGTCAAGAGTGAAGCCGAGCCAATTCTTGGTCGAGGAAGTGCATACATGGGATTCCTAATGTATGTAAAGTACCTGCAGATCTGCCTCTTTGATTCGGCCTTTTTCCTCACGTACATATAATTATATAATTATCCCTTCGACTGGCTCTACTCCGTTCTCAGGCTATACGTGCTAAGTTGGCAAAGTGTAGGAAAGGGACGAAAGAACCCACCGTGGAAGGGAAGAAGTGACCACAAAAGAGGAAGAAGATGTCTCTTATAGGACAGATGACTTCCAAAAAGTATAGTCTATAGCAACAGTGTAGACAGGTATATACTTTTATAGGTATAGGCCCTATAGGCAGTAAAGTATGGTGGAAGGAAAACCACATACTTTGACATGGCTTGATTTTGATTTTGATTCTGATTTTTGGTTTTAGTTTTGCTTTGGCTCAGGCTTTTGAGTATTAAGGTAAGTGGTCTATACGTACTAGAGCGATGAGGAAACACACTGAAATGGTGAGATACTGACACAGAGCTATATTAGCCACGGATGGATGTAGTTACATTGCTAAATTGCCAAGTAACGTAAATCTCGCCTTACTCACAGCTCACCTATGATGTTGAGCTAAATAAATTACAGACTGCGTCAGGTTGCCGCCTTTAATAGCACTGCACTGTGTTGAAGCTTAAAGAATGTGTTTTGAAAACGTGGCGCTCTAATAATACTTTTCGAAAGTGTTGGTTAGGGAAGTTATTTACAAACTTTGTTTTTCGAAAATGTCGATTAGTGTAGAAATATTTTCAGAAGAGTTAATTTGTGTAAAAACAGTTTACAAATTATGGCAGTTTCACTATAAAAATATCTTTTTAGCAGTATTTTTAAACTATTAACAGGGCCTTTAATGAATGATTTGAATAAGAATTTATCCAAGTTTTATTGAGACTAATCCGAGTTGCACGGTGTGGATGAATAAAAGGCCGAAAATACGGTTGGTTAAGTTAAGTATCTTATCCACATCCCGATCCACTTTACTCCACTTTTGACTTCGGCTTGGGTTTTGCCTTTGTTTTCCTCCCTTTACCTTTTCTATGGAGTGAGCTCGAGAGTGAGTCTGTGGCTTCTTAGAGGAGATGTTGTAAAGATGTTATTATGGTGAGGGAGGGGAAGGAAGTGAGTGTGGAAGAAGACTGAAGAAGAAGAAAGTATCCGAAGCAAAGTTTTTATATTTCACTGATTACTACACTTCTTCACGTCTTTCTTTCAAAAACATTCGTCTTTTCTGTCGTCTGTCTATCTCCTGGCAAAGTGAGTCCAAGAAAGCATTTCGTCCCCTTTTTGCTTTGCGCTTTGTTCATAATCTCAATTTGTGTCTTTCCTTCAGCACGTGTAGCCGAAGTTCCACGGTAAATCTCGCCTTGGTTTCCTCCAGTGGAATTCCAAAAGGTAGATTAATGCTCATCTCTATCAGTAATCAGTACACTTTGCTAGAAATGATTACCTGGGTAGGTTCCTTATTCACAGAGACTATTGCTCAAATATCATTCTTGATCAAATAACTTTTTTGAAAAGAGAAATTTGTAAAAACATTTTTTCAAAGCACGTTTTGAAAACTTGCTAGCTTCGATCGAATGCCTTGTTTTTGAAACTGCCAATTCTTACCAACAAAAAAAACACTTTTTTAAAAAATGTTAGTTTCATTTAAAATACCCAATTTAGTTCCTTTTAGAAATCTGTTGTAAAGTCACTAAGTTTTTAAATTCATTGATCAATGTGGTCACTCATTGGAGATTTGCCATACTACGTTGGTTTCTGTAGTATAGCATTACCCCATAAGGTATGGATAGCTATAGCTATATGCATTGTTCGTTTCTACTCCAAAATTAGAATTTTTTCTGGGGCATGTTGATCGAATGGAAGTTAGAGCGGTACAGATTGGTCTATATGGCCTATGGTCCATTTGTACAAAAGTGTGGATGGAAAGGTACACTTGTGTTTTGTATTATTGGCATCTAAATGGGGATATAGTGTAAGATACGAGTATATGCATGGCCACTTAGACAATTAAGTGTATATTTTGAGTTGCATTTACTATATGTATAAGCTGTCGATTTTCATTTTGAAGCATTTTATCCTCCTTCTTTTTTTGTGTGTACATTTATTTTTGAGCTTTTGAGTTCATGGTTAAACTTGAGTAAGCAATGAGCATTGTTGTACACTATTGGGAGTGTAATTACTAGATTGGTTAGGATTTCCATTTAAGAACGTAAATAGTGCTCCACAAAAAAAGTTTAAAAGTGACTCCAATTACCTGCTTAGGTACTTAGGTATGTTGGTATTTTGAGGAAAAGTACGTAGGCGTATAGACCTGTAGCCTGTAAGCATAGTACACTTTTAGATGGTCAGATATCCACGTTATGATACACCTTTGTAGAAACTGTGTTTTAGTTTCTAAATTTAAAAAACTTTGCAGACACTTTTTTAATAAAATTCTACTATCCTTTGATAGCGAAATTAGCGAACACATAATACAGAGCGATGACAATGACGATGACTTTTAAAGGCGAGTTTAGAGTTCAAGATCTCAACTTTGTTTAAAGTTTCAAGAGTTTTGGAGTGTTGGAGGATTTTTGTTGTTTCTTTCGAGGGTTTTGTTTTGTTGGTGTGTGTGTGTGTGTGTGCGTCTTTTTTTATTCGAAAACAATGTGAAATCGGAGTCACGTAACAGGAGAGTATGAAGACACGAACTTACTTTGGCGTTACGTGAACAAATTGACGATCATTTACTGGCTTTGAGGAACTTCACATACTGATCTTGAGATAGACCCTTTCTACTACTAATAATACAGAGCAACAAGAACTTTGGCGATATGTAGTACTGTAGATAAATGCTCTTCTTCGGGACCTTTCAAATATGACGGTGATGCCCATTTTCTAAAATGTAAAATATACTATCTACCCTTTTTCTAAAGTTGGTAGGATGGTACTGCGGGCATGACAAAAAATGGGATTTAAAAGTTTTTGAAATTGCAAAGATTGCCTCTCCAAAACTTGCCAAAGCAATTACACCGTTTTGAAAGTGCAAAACATGAAATTGACGCTAATTAATGTATTTGCCTACATCACAAAAACTAAAAGCCTTGCAGAATTATAAAAGTAATATTAATTTATAAAACAAATACCGCCAACTCGACCCAAAAAACGTACATAATAGGCATTTAAACTATTTACCAACTGCACTGTTTCAATAACTTGATAATTGAAACTCGAAAATTACACATCTATAGTGCACTGCACTGTTGACGACAGGTCGTGTTGTGTATCGCGTGGAAAAGTATTCCTTTTTTATTGTTATTATTTCTGTATTGTAAAATGTTTAGGAAAAAAAATAATAAAGAGCGTGAAAAGGAGAACATGTTGCATTTAATTAATAGCAAAGGCGCGATCTTGCCTTTTGTTTGGGATTAAAATCATTATGTTTGGGCTACACATGTAGGTATGTATTTGTGCGAGGAATAGGATTTAATTGTAAAATGGCAAATGCTGTACAAATTGCAAATTCCGCTGAAGGGAAATAGAGGCAGTAGTGCAGTGGTGTAGATTTTTTCAATGGTAAAATGCTATTATTATAATTTCTACACTACCTTATGTATGTATCTTCCGTACGTATTTCCTGACACTAACGGTTGCGGTACTCTTGAGCAAGATGGAAATGAAATGAAAAATATTTTGCCATGCTTCTTTGCTCTCGTCCTTGAGAAAGCATTAGTTTTTTTTTACAGCTTTTAGAGTTAAAAGGTATCAAGTACCGTCTGTAGAGGTTGGCTTCACATTTTAGTAATATTCTTGCACACTTAAGTTCTACATAGTATATGCTTTGGATTTTGATTTTGGTTTTGACATGTAGATTACCTTCCTGGGTAATTATACTAGGTATGTAAAAAGGTCTGTAGTTCTTTAATTAAAAGCAAAATCAAGCTTCCTATGCTTTGGGAGGTTCAGTGCCATACGATCACCAATTGCATGCAAATAATCTTTAAATTTAGTAATGTTTTAATTACGGCCTTAACTATTATTTCACTAATTAAATTACCTCTGCTGCTCTTCTTACAATCCTGAACGTCGTTGTGATCCCAATGATGTTTCGTTATTTAATTATTGTGTGAATTAATTAATAGCGAAAAATAAAAATGGAAATCAAGGCTCCTATGCAATGTCTGTCTACATTACAATATTTGAGCGATATCGTAATCATGTCGATGATAACAATTTTCTAGAATAATAATTATTTATGTGCAGTCAGTCATCATCACATTGCATTGGTAGTTATAGGGTTTGAATTTGAATAGCTGCAAAAATTGGCAATGGCTCCATTTTGCATATTATTTCGTTTTGTATTTTGTAGCAAAATATTACGTGCTTATAATTAATGGGGCGCTGCTCAATTCTGTTCTGAATCAAGTTCAAGTTTGCTCTCGATATTCGTTCGTTTATGTAAAGTAGATATACATGGGCTCAACTAGTTTGGTTGCTACTGCCGAAGATGTTTTGTGAAGGTGAGCGAGGGCAGGTTTTAAAGCAGAGAGGACTTTTGTGTAAGTAATTTGACTCGTCCATGATGTCCGTGTCAATCATGCGATCATCGAAAGGAGGAGAAAAACAAAATTGAAATTAAAAGTGAAATGGAAATCACATGAATGATTCCTTCAACTATTCTGTACTATGAGCTTACCTTTGACTAATTACAATTACAAAGGTAGCATTTTACAGCCCTTTTATTATTACAGTGGACGGTTGCTCGGCGCTATTAGTAATAAATAGGATTACCATTTTGCCAAGGTAATCCAGAAAAAATTGAGGACCGTCTTTGCCTACCATGTGTTGTGTGCATGAAGTGAATTCGTGGGGGCTCACTATAAGGCATACGGTAGGGCTCCCAATGCAATGTAATGCTTTTACTGCCTCGAAAAATGAAAAAAATTTAAAAATTTACAACTTGCCACAATATATAAATGGACGTGAGCATATTTTCCTAATTTTTTTGGGGGGCTTTTGAATTAGTCATGTAGACAGAATAATACAGTATACTCGACGTAAACAGTTGCATAAATGATACGTGACTGGTCATTTGTAGAAATAGGGGGAAAAAATGCACACAATTTATTTCCATTGGCTTGAATTCAAAATTTAGAACTAGTCGTACCGTAAGCGTAAGCCGCTAGTTTTATTCTGTATTTTTGCGAGAATGACGAATAGCATTAGATTCTTACCGTATAAGCAGGTAATTTTAAATAATAAAATAGGTAGTGCCAGTTTTTTTTGGCGCTGTTAAATAAATGGGTACCCGTGATTTAATTAAACTTGATTTTGGTATATATTAGATTGACTAACAATAAGTACCGATGTAGTTTTATGAGGTAAGGTAGGTACCTATGTATACATATTTAAGGTATTAGATCATACACTTGCCTTTTGAGTCAAATTCCTACTGGTTTTGTGGCTTCGTTCGTTACATCATAATCATAATAATTTTAACTAAACATCTTTTTACTGATAATAGATAATCCGCTTTTGATGGTTCAGAAGCTTTACAAACCAATAATGATTTCTCCGAAAGCGGAAAGCGGATTCTATGCTTGTTGTTTCCGTGTTCAGTCTTTTAATGATTTATGTATTAATTGGATGACTGGCTGAACATTTATAATTGCATGTACATATATGCCTAAAATTCTGGCTATTGTTCTGTTTTTCTGTTGTTTTAGCAAATAATAGTATGTCTTCTTCTTCTTCATCATCTTCGTATTTTTTATATAGGTATGCATCTGCCTATAAATGTCGGATATATATGCGTGCTTTTAATTTGTTTATATCCTCTTAACCGTACATTCCTATGCTATGCGGTGAGGTGCATTCTTTTCTACAAGTCACTACTCAATACATGGAGGTACTACAGTAATTAATTATATGGCCATATATGTGTACTTTTATATTTTTTCTACGGTAATTATAGGAAGATTGAAATGGATGCTTCCAACCTCACAGACAGAGATAGATACAGATAGATAAAGTTTCCCTGTGCTATGTTCTGTCTCTGCACCTCCGCTTTTTTCCCCCTAGCTTGACTCTATAAAAAATAAAAAATGATTGAACAATCTGAGGAAATGCTTTTGGGTTTTGGTTTCTTGTTCTTTCTTTTGCTGTGTGCTCGCTCCTGTGCAGTCTGTCTGCCTGTGAGTGCTTCCTCTTTATACTTTATATCAGTCATGTTGCAAAATACACGTGCAAGTCCACAGTAGTTATGTTCGTTCTATAGTTTATAGCTGTAGTGTTAATGTACTCTCTGGCTCTATTATTATTGTACATGTTTATCTTGTACTTAGGATCGTAAGGAAGGGATGTTGATTGCCTCCACGAGAAGTATAGCAAAAAAAATACACATGTATATAGATACGTAATATATTTAAGAAGCTCAGCTATGTTTACGCTTTGGCTACATAGTTGTATGAAATGTGTGGGTGTATATGCCATGTATGTTTTGTGAAAATGTTAGATAGTCGCTGTTAATTACCTCCTTACAAATTGTGGAGTGAATTCCGGCAAGATAAAATATAGTGATATATGCGGTCGTAAGAAGCGTGGCAGGGCAGAGCAAAAAAGTTACGTTATAATAAAATATAAAATATAAAAAAATATATATGTAATTAGTACGTATATATACATACCTACAAGAGCTCCCTTGTACTCACTACACCTTCTTGAACAAACATGGGTAGGCATAGACAGAGATGCCTTATCACCTTCTCTTGTGGAAATGTTGTGGAAATGTGGAAAGTTGAGGGAAGAAGGTTGAATTTTTGATATGGAATTGAAAATTTCCTTCCTTTTTCAAAAGTCACTCTTTTTTTTTCCTCAGGAATTATTCTGTAGTTGTAATAATTATTGTAAGCTTACATAGCTTTCAATAGACTGAATGCATCAGATTGCTACTTTTTGGAAATAGTGTGCCATGTAAAGCTGACAAATTAAATTTCAATTATTATTATTTTCTTTTACTATTTTAACGAAATTTCACGCCAGTTTTTTTGTTTTATTTGTTGAGCCATTTTAGTGGGCAATTAGGAGTCCGGAGTGCCAGCCTGACAGGATTATGATATTATCTCTTGAATTTATGTGTTTTTATTTTTATTTTTTATGAAAGTATGAAGTGTCGTTTTATAATAATTGTTCCCTTCCCTGTCCTTTTACTGCTAATGCGTCAATATGCCTCTGTAAAAAGTACTGCGTCTAGCTAGTGCTTCATCGTATGGTGCCTTTTGTTGTGGGTACGCAAGTAGGATATTTATGTACAAACTTGCTGTTTTTTCACAAGTAACATTGTACCTGCGAGCATTGAGATTTGACTTGGGTTTGGCTTCCGTTCCTTTTTCAACATGGAGCATTCACATTGCATTGCATTGAGTAAATAGATATACACTAATATTTTGCGAATTTTTTCTGTCTTGTCCTGTTATTTTGTAGTTGTTTTGTTTGTTTGTATTATTATAATTCACTTGATGCTTTTAACTTTTAGTCACATTTTACTTTCCCGACCCAACAGTTGCAGCGACCGTAATGCAATCCACGCAGTCCCAATGCACAGCACACTCTTAGATTTGAAGAAACGTTCTTATGCTTGTTGTTGTTGTGTATTGCTCAAATTGTTTTTTTTTGTACAATATTTTGGCACGTTTACTCAACCTGTGCTTTTTTTTATGCTCACTCCTGTTACTGTTACTTTAGTGGTTCGCCATTACGTATTGCATTACACCTTCCTTTTGTTTTTCATGTCATGTTTTGTCTAGATTTTAAAGGGACGGATTTAAATGTGGTTTCTGGGCTCCATAGTGCTTTCTGCCTAATGATAAGCTATTAGTATGTACGTGTTATGTGTGAGCAAGAATTTTTTTTCCCTATTCTTTCGATAGTCAAATGAGCGACCACAATTGTGTGTATAAATGTGTCTGGGTGCAATTTTGGTGACTCAGGAAAATGGAAATGCTTTTTAATTTCTAGATTCAGTCATTTAATCGAAATCAAAGACAAACTTAGTACCTACCTGCATATGCATAGGGACGAGGTACATAGGCAATTATGGCTCTGTGGTTTTATAACCTTTTTCCTGGCTTGCCTTTTGCCTTTTAGTGGGGCTGTGTATGAGTGTGAGTGTGCTGGCTTGTACCTTCAATTAAGCAATCTGACATAGTATTGGCAATTAGTATAGAAATAGAAAATGAATGAGGAATTAATTATACGTATACACATTGGGCATTGACGAGGCACTAAAAAAAATCCCTTATTTGCCTCCATTATTATGATTTGCCTATGACTAACTAGGTAAAGGTATCTGAGGAATTGAATTTAACGGTGTTGGGCTGTTTTTGTATGTACACTATGCAGTTACGTAGGTGGGCGAGCATTCTACGATGCTATTAGTGATGCATGCATGATTAGCAGTGCAGTGTTGCACTGCCTGTTCTTTTTAAAGCCAAAAGGAAAATCAAAGCGTGAGCTTATTGTGTAGGTACTGTGACTCTCTGACTGGCGAAAAAAAAATGCCTTATTTATTATTGCGTCATGGTCATGACATGGATATGAATATGGATCCATTGGATTGGTTTTTCCAATTGGGCTTGAGACACTCGCAATCGGTTTCTATTATAAAATGCAAAGAAATTTTTTTTTGAGTTAATTTCGTGTTTGAGATGTTGGTATAGCTGTAGTAGTTGCTGGTGTATAACGCAATCCCATGTAAATGCGTGATATGTACGTCCGTACAGGCCTGATGCCTGTCCACTTGTAGGAGTAATAATTACTGACTGGCCGAATGTATTCGTGGATGATGGTGTGAGAGGAGATGCGATGACGAATGACCATCTTTCTCTGTGTCTTGACTTTTGTCTCGTCTTGTCTTGGTGAGGCAAACTTGCATATAATTATCATCCTCGTATATTATACGTTCCATTCAGTCTGTCGTGAGTTGCACAAGTCACAAGCTTGAAAGAAGCATCTTTTGCCCATCGCTGTGTCTGGCTTCATCTTCTTCATCTTGTGGTCACTTCAACATTAACTTTACCATGAATACTAACAGCTTACTGCAACAGCCTTATGTTATTATAATGTTATATAAAGTTTTAATTTAGTCCCAAGTCGTTTGTATGCTGCAGAAGAAGCAAGGTGTATCTGTATAGACGTGATCCCTTTTCTACGTACAGATCGTGACTTATGAGGGACAAAGTGATGTATAGTAAAAAAAAAACGATGTTGAGAGGAAAATTACAAGCCTAAGAGTTTTTGAACAGGTGTGTGCTTTTGAAATAAAAGGCAAACTGTCAAATTTGCATGGTTTGAAAAGGTGCAAATTCACATTTGGGTCCCTTTGCTGCTTCACTGTATGTATGTATACATATGCGCAGAAATATTGTAAAGAAAGGAAGATGCACACTTAATAGTACACTTAATAAATAAAAATTGGTCAAATGACAGTATTGAAGCCTGGCTATTGGGGATGCAATAAAGCATACGCAATGGAAATATTCAATGCAAAGGTGGTAGCTCACGATCTGTATTGATTTTTGCATTTACAAGTTTTTGCTGTCCTTTAGAGAAGACGAGGTGGAGATGGGCATGGGATTCACCTAATAAAATAAATAGATGTTTGCGCTCCTTTGTTTCATGCTCAGCTCACGACCACACATTCTCAATAATTTAAATTTAATATGACAGCAGGTGATATATGTATAGGCAGGGGCAAAGATATATGCATAGTGTACTATTATCCAGTATTTTTCATATTTTCATATAGGTCGCATTTACAGAAGCAGGGAGGTTTCTGGGTATAATCTTCCATTGGTAATTACATGTAATATTTTAGGAAATCATTATTTATTATTATTTGTGCTCTGTGTCCCCGAAGCACGTTTGTTTTTTTTGGACGTAATGAAAGGGTGAATTAAAAAAAATTATAATGATATATTATGTGCAAGTAGCCAAGCCAGGAAGATATTATGCATATATCCTTCACTCTATAGGCTATAGGTATAAGGACCTATATTTAAATAGCTATAGCTGTCCATGTATAATTATTACATGTTTAAATGAATTGCTGTCTTGCTGTTGGTTGTTGGTCAATGGGTCGTTGTTGTTGTTGTTGTTGTTATTGTAGTTGCTGTTGCCATTGATGTATTTTTAATGGGGATGATCATCAATTGAGATTCAATAAGGCTAGCTCCTTTGCTTTCTGGTTTTTGTGTGTAATTTTAATTTTTAATTTTATGATTAACTTCATTATTTCCTTTTTAAATTCTATGCATCCCCCTATCTGCACCACTACGGTGCAGTGCAGTGCAGTGCAGTGCAGTGTCTGATATTATTGCTCAGAATTTCAAGTCTTGCTATTTTATCTCCGATTGCATGCTAGGAGCTTATCTGTTCTTCTCTGATACGTACAAGGAATAATGTTGTAGACTCTTGAAAAAATTTCCATTAAGTTTTCTGTTTGCTTCTGTCACGACAAGGGTTTATTTATTGGCACGATTTGTTTGGGTACAGCGAGGCTCCTATTGGTTTATGTTTATTGATATTGACAGACTAATTGGAAATTGAACATGACGACTCCTAATGCATAATGGATAGAAACTTTTATTACTTTTATCTCTTTTAGATGCATTTGCTAATTTAGTTTGGTTTTAATTCCAATTTCCAATCTCAATTCTAGTAGGAGCTCTGCTGATTTATTAAGCTAGGGCATACATACCTACAGGGTTTTGTTGGGCTGGTTTTACTTCAAGTCGTAGCTTCACAAGCAATAATTAACAGTATTTAAAATCCTTAAAAATAAAATTCAAAAATACGATTGATTTTAATAAACGTATAGTTTTTGTCACTGTTTGTGTATGTATATATGTATTCCTACTAGTTTAGATAAGCTTGCTTTTGTATTACAAATTAGAATGGAAAATGCAATGTCGATAATTAGGGTGAGTAGTGAGGGGCAGAGTGAGTGATTGCATACAGGCAGGAGGTAAGGTATACCTGCATACAAATAATTTGTTGCCTGTGCTTTGCTATACTGTAGGTACATATTTATATTTAGTTGACTGCATGTATTCTGCACATTCAATTGATTAGAATAACAGTAATTATTGTCGTACTTTGTAGGTATTTACGTTTTGACTGCCTGCTGCAGAGCATGGGTAGTGGTTGTAGGTAGGTAGGTGGGTACATTGTATTTATATTAAATACCTATCTGGGTGTAGTGTGTGTGTGTGTGTGTGTGTGTGTGTGTGTGTGTGTGTGTGTGTGTGTGTGTATCCCTGCTTGCGTTTGCTGCTAATAAAATATTAGTAATAGTGGAGAACATTTAAAAGCGTAATTTTGTGGAGATGTTTGGTTGGAATTTGAAATGGTGGTGGTCACGAGAAGAAGCAAACCACGGCCGCAACCAGGTGAGAAGAGAAAGCGACACAAGAGAGGTTTCTTGTCTTCTCTGTGTCTGGCTCTGTGCATTGCATTGTAAGGGGATATAGGCACCTACCTCCTGCTATATAGTGCGTATAGCTATACGGTACAGGATACATATCTATACCAACTTTGTATACTTTGTATTATCGTGTACGCGTATATATATTTGACGTTGGGAATTGAATGGAATTACGAATGAATTAAAGAACGTTCAGGTGAAGGGGGTCTTAATTCTGTAATGTCATTTGTACGTACCTATGTACTTCTGTACAATAAAATGAAGGCACTGTATCAATAGCTCCTATCTACCTCCACCACCGCTTGTCTTTTCCGTTCATCGTTCTTTTCCACGTTTTATGTGTAAATGTGTACAGGTAGGTACTTGTTGATCGTCAACGTCAAACGTCATCAGCCTGAGTAATTTATAAAGGAATGTCAACGAATTATGTGTAGACTGACTAAATTTGAGTAGTAGCTTTTCTGCTGTCGTTCTTGTCTGCCTCTATAATTAAGCCCTTGTTCTTCTTCTATTGCTGTAAATCATAAATTAATTTTTCTCGGAAAAATATATATTTCTTAAAAAAAGCTGGAATTAATGGAATTAATCGTAGATTTACGGTACCAAAATACAAAGTAACTGTAGTAGGTCCCTTCCTACATTCATATTTATTGGTATCCGATCGAGATCACAGAGAGTATTCGGCAATAGTGGCTTGACAGAGATCGGAGCAGATCAAGGGGAAAATCAAAAAGCAAAAGCTCCAAGTATAGCATTATAGTTGCAAATGCTTGTAAATGAAATTGAAAGAAACTATGCCACTCATACAAGACGGCGTCGACGACATCAAAAAAAAAAACTCAAAAGGAGAAGGAATGCCTCTGTTTATACGCTATATACCTTTAGCCTGTAGCTTCCATTACCTTTGCTCGAAATCCCAAATCCAAATTAGCATGAAGTACCTACCCATATGTATACGTATGGAGTCAGAGTAGTATGTATAGCGAAAAGGGAAATGTGAATGCCAAGTCACTTTTCTGCTGTCTTGTCTCGTCTTGTCTGCTCAAAAGTTTTTGAAGTCTAAAGACTCTGACTCTGAACTGCAATGCTATATCGTCGATGCAATGTAATGCAATGACTACAAAGATTAAACGAAACCGTTTTGGCCAACTCCACACATGATGCGTACATATATACATACTTGTGTAGGGATGCATGTATACATACAGACGTATAGAGTAAAATGTTATGTGGTCATGCTCTGCTTTTTAGTTATGTACTCGTACTTGTAGTTAATGCTGCTATGAGACTATGGTAATGCGACTGCTGATGAAATCCAGTTTAGTTTAATTTTTATTGTAAAGGACCATTATAATAATATATAGTGGGGCATTATCTGCATAGCTTACTATGCATTGTGTATGTAGTGCCAAGGTAATGCCGCCGCGCCGTCACACAAACTTTACATACTATGTATACATGCCTTTTGCCATGCCGTGCCACCCCCTTTCAAGCTCTTTGCAAATATTATGCCCCACGGCTGGGGCTGAAATGAGACGTACAAGTCTTTCAAAGAAAAGGCAAGGTAGTATGCGTTCTTTGTACTTTTTCAAAAAGGGCAAAAAACGCCAACATACAAAATCTACTTTTGTAGATTCTTTAAAATAGCAGATTTTTTTCTAATACGTTTTGAAAATTTCTGGAACACTATAGATATTGATTTCAAAAATAGTAAACTATTAGATAAACAAGTTCAAAATAGGGATCAGTGCTTTATGTAGTACATGGTTCTAAAACGTTCATTTACATTTGCGTATCTTGTAGAATACAATGTTTAAATCCGCTTTTTTACTGCCGTGTAAAATTTGACAGGCTCCTTAGCTTACAGTTAGAGTTAGCATCCTTTAAAAGTTTGAATCGTTATAGCCAATTTTTAGCATTTGAAGCAGGCTCTTAGATATTCATACCGTCTGTATGTATGTATTTATGCGTACAAGTTTAGAGTCTACCGACGCGGCGCTTCCTTTTCGGTATAATGCAGATATATGCAATAATATACGAAACATTTTTAACTCAGCTCAGCGCTTGCATTTGCAATCTCACAATCTTCTGTAAAATGGCATTGTTTTGTTTCTTTGCGTCTCCTGCCTGCTCCCATCACACTCATAGGACGTACATATGTGCCTAATCTTACAGGCCTATGAGTGAGATGAGGTACTTATTTTCAGTGGGCTTGTCGCTCCTCTCTCACCTCACCTTTCCCATTCGTATGCAGTATAGCGGAGGAACAATAGGGATAATTGCACGTCTGTCTCTGGACTGTATTTGTGGATCTAATGGATATATAGCATAGCGATGTGAGAGATTGGTCTGGTTTTGGTTTTGGTTGTAGGCAGGGAGGGCGGGAGGTAATGGTGTACTTGTGATAGTCGTGTGCATATAATCCACTAATCCACTTTTTCTTGACCTCTATTCCCTGCCATTCCATTCTGTCTGCCTCCCCATTGTTGGAGAAGTACATACGGCAGCCATGCTTCTACTGTCTCTGTAATTATTGACTTCGTCTTGCGTAACTGTAGCACTGCGTAGCCTACTACTCTTGTTCTCACAATCACACAAACGAACGCAAATTCTATGTACAGACGAGGCATAGCGTCGGTGGGGGAGCATTGGGGCCTAAGTCCAGCCACCCCGTACTGTCATTTTCAACCAAGTCCCAACAATCAACTTTTTAATTGATTGTTAACAATCATAGCTCACTAGGGTTATAATCACTAGTGAAAATACTACTTTTGAATATTTTGAAAAACTAGGTAAAAGTTGAATTGGCATTTAAGCATTTTCAAAAACATTAAAAATGGTGTCTACGCTCTTTTAAAAGGTGAAAACAGCTATTTACGCTTTCTTAAAGATTAAAACTGGTGCTTACACTTTTCTAAAATGTAAAAAACGCTGTGCTACCCGAAAAACACCTTTTCAAAATGTCAGTACTGTTTCTTACTCTTTTTGTAAACAAACGTTACCGTTCACAATGCTTCTTCACCGACGATAGGTAATTTTATAAAAGCACAACGTTTTGGCTTAAATTCTTAAAATCTTGGCATCTATGATTATCTCTCTACTCCCCGTTCTGCTCCGTACTCTGTCAAGCTCAACTCTTAAAACTCATTCAAAGAAGAATTACAATTTACTATATTTACTATCATCAAAGTATGTAAGGTGTGTATCTGCAACAATAGCCCTCGTCAGTTGCAATTACACACTTTGAGTAGGTTTGTAGGTGCATGCAATCGCTGTCTCAAATTGCATACTGCTGCTGTCGACGGCGTAAACGGAGGTAAGCTAAACTTGCCACCTGGTTGAACTCGCCTACAGTAACAATCACAATAATTATTGCAATAGGAGGCTTTATTAAAGGGAGAAAAACCCATGGTTGCTTGGCTTTCGCTTCCTTCACTGTGGTCGTACATACTTGATTGTAAATTCGTTTAAAAATTTATAAAAAATAAATGCTGAGGGATTATTTGTGCTTTGACTTTTCAATTAAAAATTGATAATAAGAGTGAAGGTAAATTTTTAATTGTATGGTGACAATGCAATGACGCTCCGATGACAGTAGATGGGAAAGATACACTAATTTTTTAGCCATGTACTGTACTGTACTGTGATTATCACATCAGAGAACAGCGTTTTGTTGATTTGGTCAAGATTGGACAGGACAATGCCTTTTGGACAGTCGGCTATCAGGGTGCAGACACGCTCACTTTTTTTTTTATATATTTAGTTGTTGTATCAACTACTGCTCTGACTGTTACTGTACTAAAGTCGTTTAAGCGTCAGAAATCAGAATTTAGAAACCATTATTAATTATTATTATTATTACTGCTACTATTATTATATTACCTACTATTATGTTACGTTCTATGGACCGCACTACTACTTCTCTGTGGAGGAAAGCGTGCGTGGCAGTACATAGAAGGAAGCTATCAAAGTTTTTTCTTATTCGTATTATGTAGTAGCAAAATTGTGATTCTGATATGCAAATTAAATTGCAATATAATGATTACTTACTTGCCTATGCATTTTTATTTTTTTAAAAACTGTACTGTTATTTCTGGTATACTACACGCTAATGCTATATGCCTGCAAATACATAGGTTGGGACCTACCTACATTTATTTTGGGCTCAGTGATGTACCAGGAAGTATGATGATCGACAAAATAGTTTCTAGAAGAAAAAAATGCCTTTTTACAAATCTCATTTTTTAAAAATCGATGCAGTTTATTGCATATACGTACATATATACACGTACTATAGACTATAGTGTAGGTTGTAGGTTGTATTTTAGAAAAATTTCTATTTGTACTGTGCATTGTGATGACTAGTTGTCGTTAGTAATGATTACTGAAGCTTTGATGTAGTAAAATGGTGACTGGTAATTATGTGTGTATGTATATGATTTTTATATTCTTGAATTTAATTTGGTGGTAGAGCACAGAGCGAGCTGCGATAGATTATGTGGGTAGAAAATCCCCAGCTGGCAACTGGTTTTATGTGATGATGAAGTAGTTGTGAGTTATTTTTTAATAGTACTGCTTGTACAGTAATTGTAGACAGATTAACCATATAATGTATATTTGTTGATGAAAGTATAAATTAATTTTAGCAAATAAGGATGCATACAGAGTTTGCTGCCGATCCCAAAAAAAATGACTGTCTATCTGTACAAACGTTTCTGTCTACAGTCATTCCCATTCCCTTTTAGGTCGTCAAATTTCTTGATATTTTAAAAACATTCCTCAAAAACTTTTACATATCTTTTCCATTTACTTTTTTGACCATTATTGGCTTCAGCTTGGATTTGGACTTTCTGTCAAACGTTACAATGTATGTACTTTTGCTTTTTTTTTGCGTGTTATTTTTGATGTGACAAAATAATATATCGTCATACATAAGAAATAACACGCCTGAAAATGCACGCAAAAAGTGACATGTGAATTACGAGAAGAGATTTGTCTAATAAATAGACATACACTACATACATGGCTATGGTTTCGTTTCGCATTCTTAGCGTGGATTGGGTGCAACAAGTCATGAATGGCCGTATTTCTACGACGGGAACATGAACATGTCAACTTCAGACTTGAGGGAAAAAAAACGCCCAAATAAATTACCAACAAACTATTACCTTTGACTATGTACATATTACTACCTATATAATATGCTCATTGTTAAACTGCAATGAAATTTCGACTAAATACAATGTAATATGCTTGTTCCAAGTTCGAGTTTGAGCTAAAGTGGAGTATTGAGTATTGAGCACAACTCTTTACGGATGAATGGCAGGAGACAGCCTATAGTAATAGTAATAGTAGTAGGGATAATGGCTATGGCTATGCTATTAACAATGTAGATCCATTGGCTATATAGCATACTAATATATAGGCTATTCGAACCATTAGTTACGTTTTAGAGCATTTGGAAAGGGCAGGAGGAAATTTAATGGAAAATAGAAATGACTGGAATGCTTAAGCTATAAGCTCTGTCTATACTACAACACACGGTCAGATTTAAGATTTGGTTTACCTAAATTACTTTGTCAGTGCAGTGCAGAGTGCAGTGCAGTGTAGCTATAGCAAAAGGTAGGGCTATAAGCGGATGGACGGACAGCTGTTGATTAAGTGTCCCTATGGATTGTGTATGTGCTTTTCTTTTGCTCATTTTTGGTGTTAAATCTCTCTCTCTCTGACTATGTATGTGCACTTATTAAACATTACACTACTTTAGACAGTGCAAATATTTGATGTCAAAACTGTGCCAAGAAATATAAGATGTTTGCTGTACACAACCATGCTCAAGATTCTAAATCTACAAAATAAGAATCTTCAAACAGAGTATCCATTTACTTACACTGCTGAAATGCACTGACATTTTTAAAATTGTAACAGCCGTATTTACATAGATAGGTACGCAGTATGGAATTAATTGCTTCTGTAAGCAGTACTGGTTTTTAAAAAAATGTAGCAAGTACCAAGGTGTTAAAAGTACAATGAATGTTTTGTAGACAATTTTTTAAAAGTATGAATTATCCCTTGCATATAGTGCCATGTGTACTCTTTGCCATCGTTAAATGAAGGGGAAAATAACATATTCGTCAAGTAATTATAGGGTATCAGAATGGTAAAGAAATGGAGCCCCCATGATTAGTAAGTGTAATTGTAATCTTGTTGTGTCAACTAACCAACTAACTAGCTTACTTCTCCTTCACTGTACTTTAGATTTAGTTTTTTTTTGTGTACAATTTTATCACCTCGTTTCCCCGTCCACGCCTTCGGTAATGATTATTTATCAAGTTTTTCAACGAGACAAGACACTACTACGCTGCACTGTACATACTGGGTTCTAACGTGATAGCTGGTAGCTATAGCTATATAGTACAGACGCTATATGTATATATCTACCTAATGACAATCAGGACTGTATGTATACAGGTATACATACACCTCTGATTGGACGTTTGAATTTGCTTAATTGACTTTCTGTTTTTGTTTTTATTTTAAACCTGAGGAAAAGATAGAGTCCCCATACGTATTTAAATGCACTAAATTACCTTACTTCTTCTAGACTGCACTTTGCAGATTGCAGTTTGTTTGTTGCTTTTGTTTTAAAATAAATGGCTTCATGCTTATTGTTTCCCTGTTGAATATGCATTTAACAGACTGCTTTGATACTGATAGGCGATAGGCATTTGTAGTGCCAGTGCCAGTGCGTGCTTCTATATCATTACTATACTAGGAGGCTTACAAATATGACGTCATACAATTGGCGTTTGGAAAGTTATTTTAAAAGTGGCGGATTTGGACATTTTGAAAAGGGGTGAAAAAATGAATTCGCCTGCAAATAATGCTTTTAATATTTTCAAAAGGTGTAACACAGTAAATATTAGCCTTTCCAAAAGTACAAATTTGAGGATTTTGAACTTTTAAAAAGGTACAAAACAGGGTATTTACGAATTTTAAAAGTAGCATCATTCACTACGTGATACACCATAGTTGGGAAGCCCCTTAAAAGTGTTGCATGCCATGCAGTTAAGTGTCTACCTATTTATATAGTGTTAATCTTCATACGTATGGTAATTATGACTGAAAATGAAGGGTAAATTGGTTTTTGGTCTGACTTGGCTTTGCCTTTGCCTTTTGTTCAACTTGAAAGTCTTAAAGTTCTCGAGTGGTTTTTTTTTCTTCCGTGCATTTATTCAGGAGTCTATATTGTTATTGCTATTATTATTATTACTATTATTATTATTTAATATTTATCACAACAAAATTCCAATAACCACACCACTACCAAAAGAACTAGCCAGAACCTTTCAGAATCCCTTCGTACTACTTTAAATTACCTACCAAAATAGTTTTTGTTTTGGATCTTCTCTTTCGACGTATTAGTATGTGTAGGTTGTAGTGTGTAGTGGCTTTGTCTTTATCGGGATTGGGATCAAAAATAATTATATTATCGTCAAATTTAAAAGGATTATATAGTCTACAGAGAATAGGGAAGTGGAAGTTGAGAGAAATTCGTGTGTATTGTGTTTGAATTTGATGTGATCCTTGATTTAATGATAATGATTTCAAATTTTCATAGCTTACTATATAAATTGTAAATTAAATGGTGAATGTTAGCCCTGTAGCTGCGGGTACTACACTACATAAAAAGTAATTTATAATAAAATGAAATACAAAATTGGCGTAACGTATCGAATGGAATCGTGCAGCGATTAGCGATGGCGATAGGGTAGCGGAGGTCTAGGGCTCTCCATGTGTATATATATCTGGTCCAAAGTAGTTAGGTATATATAGTATATAGATATACCTATAGTATAGATTGAATTATAGATTGGATCGTGTTGGATTTGGATTTGGATTTGGCTTGTGAGCTGTGTGTGTGTGATTTGACTTGAATTACATACTATCTAGACGTGGAAGAAATTTGTAGGTTGTAAAAGTAAAAGTTTAAAAGTATTAATTATAATGTATATTTATCTCTCTCTCAAATTACTGTAGGTACTTTGGGGTAGGTGCGAGTGCCAGACTGCCTGTAGCATTTATCTGTTAAGAGTACAAAATTATAACAATTAAAAAAAAATACTTTAAAAAAAAAATTTAATATCACTGTGAAAAAAAAATGGGATGCATATCAAAATAAGAAGGATCGGCATTAGGCGTGTAAGTAAGGAGAGAGCACAGACAGAGCACACGCATATACTATATAGACATACCTACGCAGGTATATATAGCTATATAGTGAGATAAAGAAACATTGATGACTTTCTTCTGTAGATAGCTTTAATGATACTGATATAAAATGATACTGACAGCTGATATGGTTCTCTACAATATATCAAGGTACGTAGGTAAGTACGTATCAAAATGTATTAATGACCCTATGTACGCTCACACTGAAGTGGAGAGAAAATTAGTGTCTATGTAATTGGATAGCAAGACCAGCAAAAGAAATCAGTATAATATATTTTATTTCATTTCTTTTTATTTTGGCTTATTTATTCGTCCCGTCAACCATTACCTTTTATACCCTTGTCCATTAAAATTATTACACTGCTACCATTAGGTATTTTCCACAAAATGATCAAAAATTATTTAATAACTTTCATCCCTCAAAGTTCATTGTTGCCTTTGCCTATCTTTTTGTCGTGGGCTGTTGAGTTGAGGAGCTTAAATAATATTATTCAATTCAACAAAAACAAAAATGTAAGTGAACTGACACCTGATACTACATACTGCGTAAAGTTTTTATTTTTGGAGGGAAAAAAAAATTCCGTGCTGGGAATTTTTTGCGAATAATTTCTGTGTTTATTTTAAAACCATGCTACAGACAGGGAAAAGAAAGCTACAGTCTCACTAGTCAGTTTAAGTTACTTTTGAACTTGTAAGTTGTAAATTACTATCGTTGCCGACAAAAAATATAGATAAGGACACCGATTATATGTAAAAATACATACGTACTGAGGGAAGGCAGTATTAACATAAAAATTTAAAAAAATAAAGCATAAAAGTAAAACGATTAGCTGTAGCTCTACTGTTGTACATAAGTTGCAATAAAAACAAAAACCAAGGTGCATTAAATTACTTTGTTTTTTTTTGCTTTTTCAACAATTTACCTATGTAGTATTTATTTATTTTATTTACATGGCTAAGTTCTACTCGTGTATATACATACATACTATCATTGTAGATTTAGATGGCTTGGTGGAGAGTGCCGTACCGTATCGTAGGTCATCAGATCAGCAGATCATAAAATAAATAAAAATATATGACACTTGAGTGAGATTTACTTTGACGAATAATAGATAGACGTACATTTGGATATTTTACATAATTGCATGTCTCACATTGAACTAAATAAAATAGTGTGTGGCAGAGTGAGATGTACTAAACTAGAGCTATAGGTATAGCCAGACAAGGCCCAGAGCCCAATGAATCAAAAATAAAAATAATTAAGTGCTATAGTAGTAGGAGTATACCATTCATTTATTTACCTTTATATTTTCCACATTATAAGGTAGAGGCACTGCGGTGTATGTGTGCCTTCGTCTGGCTTTCATTTCGGGTGAAATATTAAAGGAGATGTTTCGAAGCGGTAAAACCATGGCTCAAAGGGGGTGGGTAGCTAGTAGCTACGAAGGTGGAAGTAAATACAAAGTTGTGTACTGGGTATGAATAAAATTCAAAACTGAAAAGTCTACACTTCAAAGGTAGGTATTCCCACATGTCTGTCAGGATGATCAAAGGAGTGAGAGTGTGTAGACGAGGAGATTCCGAGAGTTATTCACAATCAAGAGGCGAAAGAGGAGCTCTGGATTGACAGAGATGCTTTCTGCTTGCAAGTATAGACACATAGGATGGGACATTAGGGGATAAAAGGTAATTATTTTAATATCTGCAAATCGTCCTACGTACACAGTATAGACACTGCACTGTAGGCATCCAACCCAACTCACAGTCAGTATAATTATCCAAGGGATTCTTGAGACACTTGAGACTTGAGGACAATACTTCGTTATGAGTATACGTCGGGATCCATAGCCAGGTATTTATGTCCCAAATATCAAATAGCTATGATCTGTAAGGGGCTTTCCATAAATTATGCTGTAGTATTTCTGGATCTCCCGATTTAAAAAGTCCAAAATATCTATGCTTTGAAAAGGGGCACTTTACAACTACAATTTTTCAATGGTTTTTTTTCCTTTAAGGATTACTATAAATAGTTTAGTTATAATTGGGACAGGTAGTTAAGAGCCTTGAAAAGATAAAACTTCAAGTTTTACGTTTTTAAAGAGCATAAATCATGCTTTGAATAAAAGAAAGCAAAACATTGTCAAAGGCGATATTTACACATTCAAAAATGACATTATAGTTGAAAGGCCCCTCAGAAATAATAAATGGAATTATAGAATTAGGATGCACACACTCATATGAACTTGTATGCGTAAGTAATTAGGTGCTATTGTAGTATAACACAGAAGAACTAACAAAACAACCAACAAATATACCATGTAAAAGTAAACTTGATAGTTGCAAGCATTATTATTTTTACTACGTATGTAGATGCATAGCTGCCTTATAGTTAGTTATGTATGCATACTGCCAGTCAACTAGTTTGTACAGAATTTGTGGTAAAAGAATGGAAATAAGAATAAGTCGTCGTGCATGTGTGCATGTACTAAGCCTTCTGCAGATCCGTGAGGCACTTTCCACAGTCTTTCAGACAATAATAGAATGGATAACAATGTGTAAAGTAGGTTGGCTCTTGGTTTTGGTTAGTTTACCTGCAGACGCGGAGTCATGGTCTATCTGTTTATTAGGAGTCTTGTTCTCTGGGTCCAAATCTAGACTTCTTTCAAAAGTCATCTTTCAGACTCACTCCTCCAACGAAATCAAATGAAATGAAGGGATACCACAAGAAGCTATACAAACACACACACACACCCACTCAAAAGTCAGGTGTAGCTATATCTGTATATAGCAGCTGTCTTTACCAGAGACATTAACAATAAGGGAGTGATACTGACTTGTAAATACGTATATAAGTAATTACTGAAGAATCGAAATGAATGGATGGCCCAGCTAGAGATCACACGACAGTTTGTATTTTTAGCAAAATTTAAAGAAAGGCCCTTTCGCTTCTTCCTAAACGATATAATGTTGGCTCCCGATCTTATATTTGATGGCTTTTATTATTTTTGTCCTATGCTTTCCATTTCCATCGTATTCTTTCCCTTCCATTTCTGCTGTCTGTCTGTCTTTCTTTCCGTTTTGTGTTCCATTCCGGCGTCATTGTCTCGGGATATTTATTTCCTCAAGGAAATAACATGAAAGTTGATTTTGGTGTTGATTTTGATTTCCATGTTGTTGTGTGTTGGCTGGCGGTGGTCGTTATCTTTTTATTACATCTTTTTTTTCTTCCTCCGTCGCTATTATTGTTACACCGCATGACATTGCGGTCCGTTCATTTTTTTGTGTGTGGATTTACATGACAATATTGCAATTGAATGGGCCAAGTTGGAATAGGCCTATGGGGTATATTAAATACATACTTATATGGAAATGGTTTGGAATTCTAGAAATTGATATTGGTTTCCTATTTGATTCGACTTGGTTTTTCGTTTCCATTATACTTTTTTTTTGTAGTGCTGTGGAATTAGGATTTAAAAGTCACTGCGTGCGAGATAATAGTTGTAATAGCGTATAAAATGATATTTGAATTGTAATGATGGTAATAATTGTGATTAGCTGATTGTGAGGTTTTTTCTGTCTTCCTTCTTCAGATATTTCCTTTGCAGTTTCAGGTTAAAGGCTGTCTGCTTGTATGTAATTCTATGGCTGTAAAGATGTTCTTTAAGTGGACGTACATAAATACTATTAGCATCATTATCTCCTGAGATGAGCTTTAAATGTCTGTAAAGCTGAGATGAAAGGGGGTTTAGGACTTTGAGCATTATTCCAACTAACTTGACTAAAGACGGAGAGGGAATTGAGAGGCCATTCAAATTTCAAGTAATTTGATTCGAAATTCGCGTGAGGTTCAAATAGACATTTTGTTTTCTTCTTTTTGTGTGTGTGTCTATGTGTTACTTCCCCCTGTCAGCTCCGCTTTTTGACTATGTTGCAAAATGGAAATAGAAATTTATTTAATACTCAACTTTTGTTTTTATGCTTATAGGTACATTTCCTTGTATAGGAAAGTTGTTAATATGTGTATAGGAAGTACCTACCTACCTACATACATGCTGGTAGACTTGTTTTTATATTTAGCTGGTTTTATTACGTTGGTATTATGGGACGACGAAACGTCGTCGTTACTATACTATAACTTATTTATTGTAATCGTATTTTTCTTTCATGTCCTTTTTACTTTTTCTGTTTTTTTTTGTAGTGCTTTAGCTTGGCTTGGGTTATACTGCGGGATTTATTACATCTGTAGGAGTAAATTATAGGCTTGTAGGAGGTGTTGTATATAAATACTGTGAGTTGTATTATCAACGTGTCAACAGTTTTAGAGAAAATACATTTTCTAAACCGTGGTAAACGTATACACAGTCAAAATACATTTTTAACTCAACAAAATTGGAAAAAGTTGAAGTAATTTTTAGAATTAAGCGAAAAATAAAAATAATTCTATTTATAACGTTTTTAATTTGTTCTAAGCAAGTGTGGACCTACGTATGTATTTTCGCTCTACATTTCAATTTGGTAGTAGATTAGATACCGCCTTGTGTACCTTGAAAAACAGGAGTGGATGTATGTATGTGTGTGTGTGTGTATTACAGGGTGGTTACTTTGGAGATTTTGTAGATAGACTAAAGATGCGATAGTAAATTCAAGTTGAAGGAAAAGGAAAGTAAAAGTTACCGGAGGCAGGGAAGTGTAGGTATATATAATATAAGCTATATAGCTCGGTAGCTGGTACTGGTGCAGTGGTATATAAGTATAGTCTATAGGTACCTATGTTAGTACTGTATGGTAGTAGTAGGACTGAACAAGATTGGATATATAAGACATTTATATTTGGATGTTTATCAGGTTTATCTTTTTACTTTAAGTTTGTTTACAATACAAGCAAAGTTTTCCGAGTTTTCTCGTCTTTTCATTAAACAAACATCCGCGTCTGCATTTACAACTTAATTCAACAAGGCAATACAACACAGCACAAGGCATTTGGCAGGGTACGAATATACACTTGTGCCCAAGCACTGCTGATGTGCATGGGGTGTGATACAGTAAGAATCCTTCCAGTCATTACGTCGTTGAAAAACTTGTTGCGGATGTCGATGTTTGTAGCGTCTTCCTTAGGTTTCTACGTCTTTTTTATGGGCGAATATCAAATTTGAGACTCTTTTGGAAACGTAGATATTAAACCCCGTCTTCTTTTCGTTCAACCTTTTGAGACACATAGTATACATCGTAGTATCTTTGTTTGGAACTCTTTTGGAGCTTCTATGTAATTCATACGGATTCTGTTAAAACCGTAAATGTAATGTGTTTACCATTTTTTGAAGATTTGACGGACTTAGTTAACATGGTTTGCACTGTTGTACTTTGTTAAAGTGTGAATGCAATGGTTTGCAAAACATTATTTTCATGATTTGACACTTTTTGAAAACGTTATTTTCGTGATTTGGCACTTTTTGAAAACGTTATTTTCGTGATTTGAAACTTTTTGAAAACGTTATTTTCGTGATTTGACACTTTTTGAAAACGTTATTTTCGTGATTTGACACTTTTTGAAAACGTTATTTTCATTGTTAACACTTTCTAAAACGTTATTTTTGTGATTTGACACTTTTTGAAAACGTTATTTTCATTGTTTGACACCTTTTGAAAGCGTCATTTGTCATTTCCTTGGTTTGACATTTAAAAAAAATAATTTGTATGTTTCGTGCCTATTAAAATCGATTTGCCATTTTTAAGAAATGCTTTCACCAACTCAAGTCTACTAACGTCATATTTGCAAGGCTTCTTTGTTCAAATACGGGTATAAAAGTAGGGGCTACACACACCTACACAATAATCTACATCTACAAGCGAAACAAACAAACCCAATAAAGCCCACACATACATACACTCATCTCTCGCAACTCAAATCCATAGCAAGGCAAGTACTGTAAGCCTAGGCAAGTTAGGCAACGGAAGTTCAAAAGGAAATAAGAAAACTGTAGGAAGATATACAATGTATAGCAAAGCATAGGAAGTGCCGTAGATATATGCACAGTAGATATACTCATAGTGTTAGGTTCAAGGCTGCCGCGGAAGGAACTTGTGTTGTAAACTTTTCCTTTGAATGGAAAAGTATTAAATAGTTTTTACACACTTTACAAAATATTACACTGGAATTTATTGAATTTGATTTTGATTTTGTAGTCGAATTTCCTTCTTTCCGTCGTTTTAGGAATACATAGTTTGTAGTTTTGCAACTTTTCGACAGACTTTGTCGGCTAGACGGATAGTAGACAGTACTGGGTCATACGCACTTTGTGACTCATCCAGCATTTGAAATTAGTGTTAATTTTGTCTCTGTATTCAAGCCTCAAAAGTTTTCGGATTGTCGGTGAATTTAAAAATACATTTGAAAGCCGTAGAGCATTGTAGTTTGCACGTACTAGTTAGACGTAGCAACTTTTATTTTACTTTTTTTCAAAGCGGATTGGACTATTGGACAATTTTAGCTATATTTTGTGTCTTCTAAAAATCATTGAATAAATTGTAAGAAAACGTTTTCAAAAAATTCATTTTAAATGTATGTTCTATTTTCATAAAGAGCCTTATGAACGTGTACTTATTAATGTAAATTTTACATTTTTTGAAAATGTGTATGTAATGTAGAATGCAGATCATTTTTAGTGTCGTTTGTGTAGCGTGGCGTGGGGGGGTTTGGCTTTGGCGTGTGGTCTGTCTGTATTTTCTTATTTTATGGCTTGGAATTTTCTCATTTTTTTTTGGTCGGATTTTATAGCTGCTTTTAGTTTGGCTGAGAGTGGAGTGTTAGTAGTTGGGAGCATCCGTTGTTGGCGGTTGGCTTTATTGCTATTCAGAAATTGAGTCTAAAAAGGGATAATAATACAGCATCTCCGTCGCCCCCTCCAGCCACCAACGTCTCCGTAGTTGTTTCCTACAATATACTTGCCGTTTCCTCTTTCACAATAACGGATACACGTCCAGTATCCGGTTTCATTCCGGACCCAAAGTGCCTATCTACATAAGTACACTCTCTCTCTGTACGTCGGAATGACAGACTGGCACTCCGAGAAACTAAAAGGGCGTATTGTGTACACAGGTAGAGTGTATTCATATATGTATTATAGCCGCTCTGCTTTTTTGCAGATTATTTGGCTGGCTGGCTTTGCCTTCTGCCTATAGTTGGGCTTTACAATTATTATTAAATGCTACCGATTTAAAATGTAATTAAAAAATATGTTTTAAAAAAAAGGAGTTTTAAAGAAAAATGTTTTTTGTTTTGCGTATAAATTATACGGGACGCAATGTAATGTCCTTATTATGGCTGTTATCGCTTGTGCTTATGACTGTGACTGCGGGCAAGCCTTTGTAGGTACGCTGCTTTTAAAGCTCTGCCGCTGTACTTTTAAGTCCGGAAAGAATTAATGGGAGCAACTAAGAGGAAAAGATAAGGAAGGCGAGAGTAAATGAGCTATAAAAGACCAGTTGAGATTCAGAATTAAGTATTATAACAGGAAGATACGGAGCAAAGCGTAAATTTAAAAAGCAAAAACAAAAGCGGGCAATATTAATATTATTATGATTATTATGATTAAAAAAAGTGTTGGAGATTGCTTCATCTTCATTTTGATGTTCCTTGGGAGTGCCTATACCTATGTATATGCATATTCGAGGGGATTATTACGAGGAAAGGGAAGGGGCTCACGATCAGAAGAGCTCAAGGCACAAAACAAAACTCAGAGCTCGCAACTCAATTATTTTTTGTGTAGTTACATACATAGGAGTTGTAGCAGTTGTAGTCGGGAAGCGCCGGATATTTCGGGCTTTTTGGTAATTATATCAAATTATTAGCGGAGTAGAGGCACCGTCATATACTACATCGAGTCATAGAAAAACTTTTCAGGAATTATAGGGATAACTATACCTCTGCACATAAAATGTTTTACCCTTTTTCAAAACTTCGGTCATGTGTTCTGCACTCACTGGAAACACACTAAAGCACTTTTTATTTTACTATTTACACTTTTTTAGAAGGTCAATTTTACAAGCTTTAGAGTTTCAAAAAAGTGTAACTAGTTTACCTACATTATTTTGCATTTTTTAAAATAGTGCACTAACTTAATAGCATGTTTTGAATTTTCATTAAAATTAAATTGTGAAAATGGCGTTTTCGATCCTTTGGTGGAGAGCTCCCTACCAAAAATTAAAAAATCTTTTACCGACTTACATAGTATTTGGACCGCCCAAGGGCAATAGACTACGCTACAGATAACTTGTATGTATTCATATAAATAATATTAAATTTTATACAGGTGGGGATGGTGTTGGTTTGCTGTGTGGTATATAGCATTGCCTATAGCTATATATCAGATAGAAGTTTGGTTTTGGTTTATTATATCAGTTCTATCAGATGTGTTGTTGGTTTGGTACTTTATGGTACTAGTGAGGGCTGTGTTGCTGCGCCGTGTGTGTACTGACGGGTAGTAGTTAGTTGATTTGGTTTCCGTAATTTTGAGATCAAAGATGAAAGATCTCTTTCTCTCTCTCTCCGCTCATGTAATTAAACTGATGTAGACATCAATCGTTCTTCTCGTCAGTATCCGTATCGGTGTCACAGATCATGTTTCGTCTAATTCTATAATTGTGTTCTGACACCCTATAGACTCTATAGAGGCTCTCCTATACTTTCGTATGCCTACGTAAACCGTTCTATGTTCTAAACCGCATTGGGTTCATAAGTTCGCCAGTTCATGGGAGGTTATATATTATACCACACTCGCCCACACGTTCTGTAATTTATATCCTTTTTAAGCTTGATTGCATTTATGTACGTTATAGTTATACGGTAGTGCCAGCTTATTAATTCTTTCTCAACCGCTAATCACAATTACTCTCTATATAATTATTATCTGTATATATATTAATAACTGTATAACTTTGAGGAAAAAAGTATAATTTTAGCCCACGTTTACTCCGTGTAGGTAAACATATTCAGTGCAGTGGAAAGACTTGATGATACCCTACAGTTCAGTGCAGTACGACTGCCGATGCCGATGGGAAAGCACAGAAATAAGAATAATAATAATGTTGAGGAATTGATTCACATTTTCTTTTTGAAAAAAAAAATAACCTGCTGGAATTGAAATAGGGATTTACTTACTTTTACTTTTTCTGGATTTACTGTCTCTGTATCGCACAGCAATGTTGCAATGCCAAAGAACCCGAAAATCCTTTCCTTTCTCCAACTTATAGTTTGAATTTGAGAATTTTTTTTATTAGTTTCATTTTTTCCCTTTGAGGGTTTAAAATTGAACATATTATTATTATTATGATTATTATTATCATCGCATGCATTGCTATGTTATGTGTGCACTGTATTGTTAGTTTCTGCTTTGCTTTTGCTTTTTTTTTTCGGGCTAAAAACCACGTCTATCTTTGTTGAGTGTGACTGAAGGAAGCCTGTCGGGCTCAAGTTCACTAATAACTCACGATCAGACGGAGTTTAAGTTTCATCCGACGGAGACGTACATGTAATGCCTAGAGAGGTAGAAATATGTATGTTGTAGGTATAAGAGGAAGGAGCGTACTTTACTTTGCTAACTTTTTACGTTTTAGGGAAACTGTATAAATACTTGGAAGGAACATTTCAAATATTACGCCATACCATATATTGAGGTGGAATGAATCTTAGGCCAAATTATTTGAGTTACAACTTTTTGGAAAGCCTAGATACCTAATATATAAGCTATAAATATGATACTGACATTTTCAAAAAGTGCAAAACATCCTATTCATATTTTTTGAAAGTGGAAAACGAAATATTTACACATTTTTAGATGCAAAACATTGCATTTAAGTACACGGTTTCAAAACTATAAAGCGTAAAGGCCATGTTTTAAACGGCTTAAAACAAGTTAAATATTTGATCGTTTGTTAAAGTGCAAAGTGATAAAAAAACGCAAGAAACATGATATTTTTGCAGATACCGAAAATACCAAAATACAGCAGCAAAATGTATTTCCACTTTCAACAACTCTTTGTACGGTGGCGTACTTTCAAGCCCCTAAAGCTTTATAGTTGTATACTCCACGTACCTATAATAAAATGTGGACCAGTACATATACATGGGTAGAATAGGCTCGTGTACGCCTTGGTAGTGACATACCTATAGGAAATAATTATTAGAGTTTTTGTTGGGAAAAAAGGACTGGAAAGAAAAGGGAGATGAATTCCGGGGTTTTGAGATTATGCTGTGACTCTTGTTTGAATAAGAGGATTAGCCAACCGTGTCTTGGGGTATGTAACGGGGGAACGGAGCACAGAGAACCGAGAAACACATTTTGCCATTTGCTATTTTTTTTAAATTCCTTCTCAGTAGATTTCAGTTTCATAGAAACTCAAAGTCCCTTCTTAATGTCTTCCAGGGTCCTCCCTTTAAATCCCGGTAGAAGCTCTGAATCTGGATAAAAAAATAAAAATTAATCACACATATAGTAAATAGATGTAACCATAGTACAAGGACCAAGTACACACTAATACACAGATTCTGTGATTCACTTTGTCCTGGAGTAGAGGGTTCAGAATGGTCCAATTATATTTAAAAAATGTGTAAATATGTAGAACATTTTACTCTGCGTTCTGTACAAACCTTGAAGGCTTGAACGTGTGGAAAAGTAATATACTGGCGTAGAAATAGCTAAAACGCTCGTGAATTACAGTTTTTATAGAAATTTCAATTTCTTATTATGTGTACCTAGACGTGGGTGGCTTGCTTGTGCATACGTGTATAGTGTGCGTAGGCAGAGATCTAGTTTTTCTCTCTCAAGGATTACCACCGCTTACAGCGTACAATATGTAATAGTGAGATCCGTATAGACACCTAGTCAGGTAGCTAAGAAACTGCTATGGGCACATTTTGGGCTTTAGAACTTGGTTAAATTAAAAAATTGAAATTAGTTCCTTTCATCCAGTTTCTTCTACCATGGATAGGTATACCTAATTTGTAAGGGAGGTAGTCTATTTCTGGATGTTTTCGATTTAATAATATCTGTTTGGATAGTATATACATAGATTGTAGATAGTGCACACACGCATTGCTTTCAGTTTGCTATAGAAAATACATACACACTATGCAAAACAAAAACAAAAGCAATGACATTCTCAAATTGTGCTGATCATCATTTCTTTTAGCATTTTTTTTTATTCATTTTCATTCACCCAAGTTCTACAATTTTGTCTAATTAATTATTACAAGCAATAATAGTAGCATATGCCAGTAGATTAAAGGCATTTCATTAATTTTAAAACTGTACAGTTTGTGTGTTTACTTAGGCCCCAGCTACACTAGAGCAATTTACTCTAGTAAAACTTTACTCTAGTAAAAATAAAAACTGGGGATTCATTTGT